>CADDXX010001114.1:15748-106564 GCA_902810485.1 Alauda arvensis | reverse complement strand
GAGACAATTTTGTTAACTCTAAAAAGGAGGGCACTATTAATTAAAAAAGGGAAAATCAGTTTAAAAATTGAATTTAACTACAAAAAATTGCTTATATGTTGTTTATGTAATAAGATTGTATAAACTACATTTTCACCAAGGAATAAATCAAGATGAGAGCATATAACAAATTATTATCCAGTCTTATTTTCTTTTTTTCTTTCTTTGTTTTTTTTGTTTCTTTTTTCCTTTTCCTGAAACTCTAATAATTATTTTGTTAAGATTTTAGTTATACTAACATTAATTTCTTGGTTTTACACATCTATCTACAGAGCTTTTTATGCATAATCTTTGCTTTACAGACCCATATAGATACTTCTGTTTGTCCATATGGTATTATTTCTTTTTTTGCCTGAAAACAAGATTTTGACCATAAAAAATACACTAGTTCATTTGCAATTAGATATTGCTGAAGTATAATTAAAAAATTGTGCCAGCTGGAGACATCAGTTGCTTTGTTTTTAATACTGTCTGGTAGCAAAAAACTTTCTTATTCGCTCTAGCTTTGTAATCTGTGCAGTCCACACTTGGTTTATAGCCAAGTAACTATGATGTGGCTCTTGAGGAATACTTTTAATTACTTTTCTTGCTGTAATACTGAAGAATTGTAAGCATGGGCTTGGGATCCATTGAATACATACATTGCAAAGACATAACAAAATTATTCTTTCCCAAGAGAATTCACAAATTGAATCAGGAGATGGATTCAGGGAAACAAGAGAGTACCAGGGTAGCAATGGCAGTACTGGTCAATAAGACAGAAAATGTCTTGCTGGGGATGTTTAACAGAATATCTAACTGATACATTAGGAGAGTGATATTTGGTGTAGTATGCTGGATAGCTGCCTTAGAAATACAAGCTCTTTTTCAGTGTTAGGGAAAAAGTTTCCTATAAATATAAACCATTTGAGAGCCTAGACACTTCTCTGTGCAAGATTACCTGCCAAAACTCTGTGTTAGTAAGGTCACAGACTAAAAGAGGTAAAATTTAGATAAAATTGCAGCAAAGAAAAATCCAATTTGAAAAAGACATCTTGCTTATTGACTGGACTATTAGATAGCTTGCTGCTTTTTTTCACACTAAGACAAAGACAGGATGGAGAAATTATTTCTAAACATATTGGGCTTTTGTTCTATCCGAGTGTTTTTTCTTTACATTTTTCTTTACATTTTTTCAATACATGGACTTATCACAGAGTGAGAAAATCTTTTCTGTTGCAGCATGAAAGTTGTGAGACAATTTGACTATTGAATTTTACATATATTTGAATGTTTTTTTTCAATCTGTTACCAAGTCCTTGTTTGTTTGCAATGTTTGAGAAGCATCTGATACTGTTTGCAATTAAAATGTTGAAAACCATAAATGTCTTGACTTTTGCTCCTTTCAGAAAGAGGAATGTGGACATGAAGAATTATAGTGCAAATACTCTCTCAACAATTTCTATGGCAAGCAAGCAGATCCCAAAGTGATCTTCAAAACACTTCAAACTTGTCAGAACCCATTATCTGATAATTTATAATAGGTTAAGTATTATGGGTTTTTTAATTCTAAAGTGAAAGGTAGAAATTGTCAGAGAAAGTCTTTGATTCATATATCTGTAAAAGTTAGAGGTAAAGGACTGATTCACAATTCAGACCAAGTTACAATAGATTTGCATGAAATCTAGAAAATCTCTATCTAGAAATTAATCTATTTTCCTAGCAAAAATAATATTTAACACAAAACAGATGGTTTCTGGTGTTAGATATCCTATCTATTCCCTCTGTAGGCTAACACCTGGATAAAGACATCCAGTTAGAGGTTAAGGATTCTAATTTATATTAAAGTTTTTTCTAAATACTGTAGGAGGCAATTTCTTTCATTTTAAAGATATGAAACATCTCTCACAGTAGTTACAGAACATAAAAGACACAAAAATTTTAACAATCCAGAGCAAGTTTTGAAAAAGAAACTTTTATAGGAGATGGATATACACAGCAGAACTCATTTCTGGAAAATAATGAGGGTGAGGGGAACATTTTCCCATTGGAAAAAGGAACACATGCATGTATTTGATGTAATTTTTCTGCTTTCAGACAAGTGCATACAGCTCTGGAACTGATCCAGTCATTCAGATGCAAAATACTAAATCTCATAAAATATATATAGGAGATATAAATATGTTATTTTAAAAGGGTAGAAAAGAAGAATGAAAGACAGGAGAGTACAGGACAAAGGAAAACTACTGTATGCTTCCTGATGTTCATAGAGCACATACCAGGAACATATTAAGTTGTAAACTGACAAAATTCTTCCGAAAAATAGTTTCCAGGTTTTCCTTCATATGATTTTTTTCCCCTTATTTTGTACTTCTGGAAAGTATACATGTACTTAGCATCAAAAAATAGTTGAAGATTAAAGATTTGTTAGTTTTAAAGTCTAAGCTCTATCTTTAGGTTGTATTTGTTTGTTTTGTCTTTTTTCTTTTCTGCTGATTATCCAGGAAAAAAAATCTACTCTACTTAAAATTGTTGTCATTAAAACTAGTTCTCAGCTCCTCCCACAATACTTTACTATGGAAAGACAATTCAGTGAATGGTGAAAATGAAGCATTTTTAGGACAGGCTTTAGGGCTCATTTACCCAACAGTCACCACAAACATTTCCAAACATCTACTGAGATATGAGGGACAAAAAACCCAAACAGAACAGAAAGACCAAGAGAGTTCAAAGAACAAAAACAGTACAAAGAGAATTATAAAAATGCATAGAACGTCTTTTATTTGTTTTAGAGTTTCAAAATTATGTTCAAGACATTTAAAATGGAAATAAAAAAGGATTTGTGGAGGGAAATTTACAGAATGAAAATAACTTAATACTTGGAAATTTCTTCTCAGGAGATAAGAAGTAAATCTGAAATATATGATCAGAAACAGAAAACAGAAAATGCAAAAGAAAGTAGAGCTTCAGAAAGTCAATACCAGAACAGATATACCAATAACTTGATGGACAGAATAAAATAAATATGACTGAGAAAAAAAGTCAGTCATATTTATTTAAAAGACAGCAGTGTGCCTGCAAATTGATCAAGAATTAATACAGTGTTCTTTCACTGAAATAATTAGTTACTATTCCATCAAAAATTTTAAAAGTAAATGAAATTAAATCATGCTCACAAGAACTTTATTAAGCCACATAAAGTGGGCCAGGATTCCGCAGACAGCACTTTGTAATAAACAATTTATTTAATTTTAGATTTTTCTGAAAGATTTGCATCTACTGATACTTTACTTTCATCCAATAAAAACTAGATACATTTCATCCTAAAACCTTTGTAGAGAAATCAACAACAAAAAAATCTTAGGCCTATTCCTGAGTTTTTCATAGTTGAGAGAAGTAAGAACGGAAGCTAAAAAGGAGTCTAAAAAAACAAGTATACAGACATTTACCAAGTTTCTTGTGTCAAAAGAAAGCAGCATGTTACTATTAAAACTCAGTGTATTTAACCAGTCCTAAGTACTATTAAAAGGCCTCTTATAGTACCAAGTGGGGAAGTCAAGAGAAAATGGGAAGAAAAAAACTGACAACAAAAGGTGGTTTGGTTGCTTTATTTTATTTTTTTCCCACAGAATTCATCACTATTCAATGCAACTCAGATCACTGCCAGCTGGAAACTAATTACATTCAGCTGAACCTAATTATTCAAAACTCCTTAATAAGAGAGGATGCAATTGCTGTTAAGGACAGACAAGTGGATTGTGCTGAAAAGAGGATAATCTTTTTTAAATCCATATAGGTGTTAACCTACAGGTGTGGGTTGTTTTTTTTTTTTTTTTGTTGCTATTCTTTCTCCTTCTGTTTGTGCTGTTAAAACCATATTATGCTTATTAATTTTACTAACAAAAAATAGTATTAGGATTTCCTTTCCAGACTCAGATTTAGCAAGTCTTTATAGACTCAGATTTAACTTGATGTGAAATAAGGATGTTAAAAGCAGCCTCCTCCTACAGCAGTTCTGGGCCTCCCTCCTCCCCAGCCTGGGGACCAAGGGTCTTCTCCCAGGCTCAGGGATATGTCTGTCATTTTCCTGTGGACAGGTTCAACCAGAAGTAAAGCTGGAGTGTATCCCAGAGATGTAGACACACATAGGCACAGAGTGGGTAAGGTGGGAAGTGACCACAGTGGCGTCATCTGCTCCAACCTCCCTGTTCAATGGGGGCATGGGGGTGTAAAATTGAGCCCAGATAAAAGAGGGTGAGTAGAGATCTATTTTTTTTTTTTGTTTGTTTCTCACTAGCCAAATATATTTCAGCTGGCAATAAACTAGTTTTCCCATACTTTTTGCATTATTTGTGAAGGTATTTGATAATTAAACTCTTTATCCTTTCCTTTACTCATSAGCTTTTTCCATCTTATTTTCTGCCTCTATGTTATTAAGGAAAAGGAGAGAGAGAGTGGGTCGGTAGGCAGCCAGACAAAGTAACCCACAGTCATGAGGACACTCCAGGCCTGGAACAGAGTTTACACACCCTTTGTCGACCCTCACAGATTTTTGAGAAAAAACAGGATAAAGCCCTGCACACCTAGAATGACCTCTTAGCTGAGATCTGTGCAGGAATTTCAATTAGGGCACTCAATTCAGATTTTCAACTTGGATTGATGCTGTGAAAATCCAGATGCTTTTTGTTCCAAACAAGCATCTAGTCAGGAAAATTTAAAGAATAAAAACAGAGCTTACCCAAAGTTAAAGGAATGTTCTGAAATCATTCAGTTATCTATAAAATTTGACTGGTGATAAAATTCTGTAAGAAAAATGTTTAAAACTTTGAATTTAGTTGAAATCTGAGCTAGAATTGTTGACATAATTCTCTGAAAAGGTGTCAAAATAGATTTCTAGTAGGAACCTATGACTGGAGTGGCTCATCATGTCAGCCTACCAATTTTATGAATAGGATAGGTGTAATCTGGAAAGAACACAAAGAAAATTACACACCCAAGTGTAACAAAAGCCACAAAAAAAATCTGCACACCCTCTAACAAAATTAAGATCTTTAATGTCCTTAAGTCTGCCAGGATGTTTGTAGATAAAGATTGACAGACTTTCAAAAGTTCTTTTATGAAAGATATTTGCTGTAAAAGGGAGGAAGCAACTGAACAAACATCTCAACAACTCCAAGATCTTTGCCAGTCCAGTATGTGAGAAAAATTCTTCTTGTTGACAGATATGAGGATCTAGGAAGCTTTTAGAGTTAACCCTCTACACAAGCACAGTCTCATTGAATCCTAATTTTTGAAGTCATGTATGACTGTCTTCAGTGACCCTTCCCAACTGGTGTGTGATAGCTCTGCTGTATCATGTTTTCAAGTCTTCTTCCCATCAGCTGTGCAGTGTGTTCTGTACTGCTTCATCTCATAACATATTAATCTTCCCACATTGCTTGATGTCAAGCAGCGTGAGCTGCATTTTTAGAATCATGTAAGAAAAGCATTGCTCTCCAAGAATTTAGTTTCAGGATAGAGGTATGTTTGAAGTAATATAACGAGCTCCAAGAAAGGTGATTTGATGGCTGATAGTATCCAGGGCTCATAAGTATTTTTCATGTTTGAAGACCAGAGCTTGCTTGAAATTGGAATGCTGATTTCACAGTTCAGCATAAAGGGATATGCAAATTCTAGTAATAACAGTTACAGTAGAGAGTTGCCACATTCTCCTAGCCTGTTAAAATCTTTTGGAATAGAAGGGGAGGCAGAATCAGTGCAGGTTGCACAAAGAACAGAAGGTTTATCTTAAACTGTTCTGAAAATGAAAATGTAAGTATTAACAGCAGTAGTCATCTATGAGACATTTATTATTAAAATACACAAAAGATTAAAAGGTAATTCTAGTATTAATTCAGTTATATGCTTTTACAGGTTTAAATTTTTTTATGAAGACTCCTAATTAAAAGTAGAATTAATCCTGCACTGAGATTGGTCTGAATTGCCAACCATGCAAGGAGTTGCCTTCAGCAGCAGCCAGTTATGTTTGGACCACATAGCCTTTTTTACAGAGCTAAGGAAAGTGAGGAGCAGCTTGACTTCAGGAATGAGGACCAGGCCTAAGAAAAGCAGTGTTAATTAAATTTCAAATATTTTACTCCATTACCATAAGCTCTGAATATATTCATTAATGCTAACACTCAGGCAGAGGCTGATTACTTGAGGAAGGACAGTGAAGCTGCTTTTGCTGTTACTTTGAAGATCTTTCTTCATCATAGCAGACAAGAGTAGTATGTGGTCCATCAAATTCTCTCCTTGAATAGATTATGAATGTCCATACTATTCTCTTCCTATGAAATTAAGGTGTATAAATATATGATAAGGTGTGGAATATATATGACAGATGTATTCTTCAGGAGTATCTAAACAGAACTGATCAAAGTAATATTTAGAAAACAGAATGGGAGGGAAAAATAAATATAGTCTCCTTTACAAGAATGTTTACATTATTACTATCGCAGCCTTATAAAATAAAAGATTTTTCTCACCCTCCCTCCCTTCTACACATAAAAAATGTTAAGATTTCCAATCTTCATTCACAAGTATCCTTGAGGATATGTAAAACAAAATGCATGGTACTTTCTATCTGAGAGTCATTTCTTTGTGTTGTCAATCACCTATTTTCAGTGTCATTCAGCGTGGCAGGTAATAACCATCCATATATCTGGAGTCAGTAAATAAAGGCACGAAATATGAAACTGCCCATAAAAATGTAAATTTTCTCAAAAGTTTAAAAATGTTTGGCACCAGCAATTTTTTCAGTATAATGTTTCTGTTATTGACTCTGCAGTTTGAGAGTACTAGTATTCATCAAGGATGTTAAATAATAATATTTTATTAAATAAATAATAAATAAATAATAAATAATATTATTTTATTAAATCTGTAAAACTGCCTTTTGCTGAAGCTAGGCATCTGAAACTTTACATACAGAAAACAAATGGTAGAATATTTAAAGCTTTCTAGAATCTGTAAAACTAAAAATATATTTCTTAAAAAATAAGTGAGGAATTTTGTATTAAAAAGTAAAAGCCTCTAGATTTTTGAACACTGCTAAGTAGAGAGCATAAAGTCAATTCTCTGTGTGCCTCACCCTGACAGTGTCCTTCGGTCACTGAAGGGAATCTTTCCAGCTCCCATGGTTTTGTCTTCTTATTTTCAGATTTACCGTGAAGAGATCACCTGCATGACTTTTCTGAGACATCTAATTTTTGACTATTTTTTCATATTAATCATCTTAACATAAATCTGTGCTAAAAGGTTGACAAGTTATACTTTGGACTACAGGTAGCAAAAGAGAATCCTTCTTACTTTACAGAAGTTTTGTAGTAGTTCATTGAGAGATTCACACTAGAAAGTGAAATTCTGTAAATAATAAGGTGTATGGCATTTCCTTTCTCCTGAGGATACTTCCACACTACTACACTAGGCTACCATTTGTGCAATAGGCAAAGATGTTTTTACTAATATTTCAAATCTGCATGTTTCAGTCAAAAAGGATTTAGCATTTGTTTTCCACCTTCAGATCTAGAGGAAGTTTCCATACAGGAAAGAAGGAAGAGTTGAAGAGTTCAACAAATACTCAATAGATGCTGGTGAGCTGCTTGCTGTCCATCTTGCATTTTATTTTTAGAGGAGACCTTAATACTGACCTTCGAAAAGGAAACAACTAGAAAGATGGGAAAAGAAACAACATGAGAATGAGAAATCTCTCTGTTATCCAGATCTGAATTTTACACCATCTCTTCTTTGCTATTCTCCTTTAAAAATGCTTGTCACTCTACTCTCACAGCCAGAAACATGGTGACTAAGTCAGCATCATAGCTTATTGTCTGCATAGAAGCAAAGATTTTAATAATGGATTGACAAAATAACTGGTTTCTAACTATTAGTATACAAATAATAATTGTTCATCTCCATTTCTTAAAATAAAAAAAAAAAGACAAAACCACTAGCTTGAAAATCCATTATTTTAAATAGATCTTTGATCTGTCAAACAGTGAAAATAGAGAGAAAAAGCAAAGACAGAAGACATTCAGGTTAGTTGCTGCCATGTTCCACAAAACACAGCATGGGGTGACTCTTCAGAGAGCAGGTTCCCCATGGGGTTTACTAGATCCATTTTTTGGAGCACACAACCTCTGCCTTCTCAGCTCAACTTTTCTAAGCTCCTCCAAATCTGATTCCTTCTTAAAGCTTCCCTTTTCATCATCTTTCCTTTACACATTGCTGACTTCATGAGGGTGCAAATGGCAGTCATGGCATGTATAGCACAGTGGGTTTCAGTGAAATATGAGCAATGGTGTCTGCAGTCTCTTTGTATCTGCCTCGCTAGTAAAATAAAAGTATCTGGAGTAAAACCAGAGGTGATTTCCATTTTGAACTACTTTGATAAGACAATATTTTTTCAAAAAGTATTTAGTATTCTGCAGTCATACTACCACCTCTGAAAAACACACTATTTCAAATAACCTCCAGGCTAAGTCAAGTTTTGTCTAGGTCATGGCCTTTAATGAGTTCCCTGGATATCCTACAAAAGTTATACAATGCATTGAAACATATGCCTTCCTAAAAATGTAAATACTTTAAAAGTAGAATCTATTTTCTTAAATTCTAATGAAGGAAATTAAGATTACTTTAAAATTTCTGTGGTGCAACACTTAATTTTTTAGGTTATACCATCTTTGCTATGATATTAAAGATCAAAAAAAAAGACATGCACTTGGGTATACAGATAATTTTTTATATTGAAAGGGTGATGCCTGAGGTGAAAAAAATAAATCTCCACAGTAAACCATGAATTTTTACGCGTATTTTCATAAATATTTGAAAAAAAAGAAACTTATGCTATAAAGCAAAATACTTTATAGTGAGACATTAAAATTTTTATAATGCATCATGAAATGTTGCAGGGTTGTCATGGCTTATACTTAATTAATATCTTTTTGTGTTATTGAAATGTTGATATAATAATTAAAATGAATGTCTGAAAACTGAAATTCTATCATGATAGTTAAGTCCTTTCTGGAAAAGCTATTTATGTTGCCAATGCTCCTGATGTCTCAGGGAAACTCCTAGATTTCATTTCTAGCTGTTGTATAGTAGGCAGGAAATGAATTATTAATTCTAAGAACTGGTTTTCTGTAAATTAATGTTTCCTGTCTTAGCAAACATCAAAAGTTTTGAATATCAGTCAGCACAAAATAGATGATAAAATGAAAATTAGATTAATGAATATGTGGAAGTTACTTATTAATAATGCCAAAAAGAATAAGTGTCACATCTGAACTCTGAAAAATTATTTTGAATCAAAAGGTACATTGGAGCTTCAGTGCTTGATATCCCAGGCAGACTTTATATTTTCTACTAAAAAAATATATTTTTTTTCTCCTTTTACTTAGGTTTCATTTTGTGTGAACCTTTGAGTTAAAATTTTCTTGCAGTGGCCAAGTGGGTTGGAGTCTAGAGCTGTCTGGGCATGTCTAGATTGCTACTCCAAACCATACATATCATTGCTGTGGGGTGTGGCTTTGGTGGGGACAAAAGGCAAACAAATTTTTTCTTTTGGTGGTCTCATGGAGCTTGGTTGGGATGGTGACCACTTTTTGTGTGGGAATCACCCTCTCTTTTGCATACTTTTATCACTAATAGTGGCTCTGTTACTGTTTCTTGTCTCATTGCTGTTATCAAGCAAATTTTTCTTAACTCAGAAACTCTGCTTTTTTCTCGCTCTTACCAGAGGGGGTAGGAGGGAAGTGGCTGAGTGGGATTTAATTTCCAGCTGAGTTTAAACCACAATGGTGATATTTGATTTTTTTTCTCCCAACTATTAGCAGTAAGCCAAATGTGGCTTATTAAACATATACTATAAATGTGGCTTATTAAACATATACTATAAAATGTTACGTTCCACTTTATTGTCACATGCCCCAAACAGAATATTTTAGCTCGTAACTTCAAAATATGCAGTGTTGCCAAATTTCCTGCTCCAGCTTATACAGGACAAATTATCATCATTGTCACTTCTTCCTCCAGGGATGCTGACCATGTTCAAAAAATCAAATTTCTGACCATATAATTTTCACTGAGATGTGTCATTAAAATCAACAGTGGAGACATAACACAGTGGTAACTTCCTTTAGTTTATCAAGTTATAAAGTTGTATTTAAAATAATACTTATATCATTAAGTTTTATAAATTACAGAATTAGAAATAATCACCATCCTTTATTTACTATATATTCTTTCCATCTGGATTGCCAGCTAATTATAAGACTTTTCGGTAGTTTTGCTGTCTGAAGAGGCAATGCTAACTTTCTCTTCTGTGATAAAGATAACTAAAATTGAGAAAAAGGCAAAAGAAATACTATTAAAGGATCTGGGAAAATGGGAATTTTGTTCATATCTACTTCTTCAAGAAATAAATATTGGGGATGTGTGGTTTATGGGCCCCAGAAAAACTGTATTTTTTATTTTTGTCTTTTAATTTCTGTGAAGTTTTGCTATATCATGCAGGAAGAATAGTAGAAAACGTGCAATGGGGAGGCATGTATTCGGGTAATGTGGGTGGAGCATTTTTCTCTTGTATCCAAATGTTAAAAATTGTGTTTAATTCAACATTGTTATTTAGATTTGTTTTAAAACCAAACAATAACAACAACAAAAAGCAAATAAACCCCCCCCCACAATCAAACAAATGAAAAAACCCCTCAGGATTTCTTTGATCAGAAAAACCATGAAGCAAAGTTCTTCCCTTTCCTGATTCCATTGAAAAGAACTGCCCAGCCTTTTACTCTTAAATTTATTTGCTCTATAGCTTGCTTTAAGATGGAGAGAACTTGTATATGGAATCTGTCAAATAACATATAGAAAAGACTGTGAAAATATTTTTTGTGTTTATTTGTGTACTATAATATTTCCTGATTTGTCTAAAGGACTTCCAAAAAGAAAATGGAAAAGGAGCTATATATTATACTATATATATATATATATACTATATATTATAGTATATATATAGTATATATACTATAATATATATAGTGTATATATATAGTGTATATATATATATATATATACTATATACTGCAATTTTCTGTGTGACTTACCTTTCTGAAAGCTTCTTGTCTGTTTCAGTTATCAATTTCCAAACCAGAGGAAGGTCAGATTTCTCTGACATTTAGAGAGTTTACTCACTTCATGTATGCTTATTTGTTAAAGGACTCATTTTTTTTAAGCTTTCAGAGACAAAATTGATTCCTTGATAAATGTTTTTCTACATCTGTTTTTTGAAAAATGTTTGGAACTCTAAATGATATTACCAATACTTTCTATATTTTTCTTATTTATTTATTATTAGCATTCGTAATGCAGTATGTTTTTTCAAGCTTCACAGCTTGGTCCTTCATTAAGTTAACACCTTAAGACAAAACACTACTTTATGTAAATACAAGGCTTTCTTTCTTACTTTCTAGCTTTCTCTCTTTACAGGAAAGTTGATGAAAAGACAACACATAAATTTCCGTGACACAACTGAGGAAGAAAACAGGTTTCAGTAGACCTGCAAGGTGAATGGATCTTCAACACCTTCTGCACTTCTTCCCAGCACAGCTCCTGCAAGAGTTCTCTGTTGGCTGCTCTCATTTTCCTCYTTTCTTGCATTTAGGKAACCTGCACTGATCAATCTCTTAGSTGTMCTATCAGACTCAACAGRCTTAATAGAAAAATGCACACATACAGCAAAAAACAACTCCACTACCATCTCCTTTGTTCTCATTTTGGAAGGGAAGGGGACAGGAAAAAAAGTGTCATAACAATTGCCTTGATGTGTTCAGTTAATTCTTAGCCCATAATTTAGATCTTGCAGTCACTGAAATGTGTCATCACAGTAAAAATGAAAACAGGCAAACAAAATAGATGCTTGAAGGATATCTTCCTGATGGACATTTTTTTCTCATTTGTGAGAGCATTTGAAAGATAAGGAAAGTCAGAATGCTGTTGATTTTTTACTGGAATTTCCTAAAGAATGGCCCAGATAGGAAGGGGCTCATAGGAGTTCTGTCTCTGTCTATTCAAAGAATAGGTTTCAGAAAAGATCTTTCAAGTGGTAGATGACTGAAATTTTGGTGAAATTTACTCCTTTTTATTATTAATAAAGTGTTATTTACAACTCCATGAATAGATGAGTAGAAAAGAAAAAAAGCCTTAAGGAGAGATTCCAGGCACRTGTAAATTAGTGTATTTCTGTTGTTCTTAATGAGATTGGACTAATTTACACCAGTTGAGGAGTTGTTCCATTAACGTTAACTGACAAATATTACATTTACAAGTTTAATAAGGTTAATACTGCTTCAGAGATAAATTTTCTTCTTGTACACTGGCATGCCTCCTAAGTTCTTTAAGAGAGAAGAAATTTTTGTTCTAATTTCCAATTTTTTTCAATCCCAGAACTTATCTTACTATAGATGTATTTTTAGAATGATATTGAGGCTGAGCAGCTTAATTTAATTGCATGATCATGTGCTAAGTCACTGTCTTTTTCCTTTAGGGCACTGGTATTTTCATAGCTGATTCACACTGGCAGCTGTGAAGGTGCATATATTTCAAAAACTGACTGTTTTGTAAGTTAAATTCTTCCTATCTAAGAGAAAGACAAAAAGCTGTTAAATTATAAATTATTATTTTGGCTGGCATTTTTGTTTCTACAGGGGCAAGATAATCTATTTTCAATTGTTTTACATATCACCATGGAAGTACTGTCTGTGCTTTGGACAGTAGAGAATTGCACAAGAGATTTTTGATGTAGAAGAAAAGCTAATGGATGTCTTTTTAAAATGGACAGACATAGAAAGAATGGATAATAACACTCAAAATAAGGATGCAATCTTTTATGTATATTTGAAAACAGAAATAAAGGCTAGGAACTTTATGAAGATTTACAGATTTAAAGTTTCCTGCCACATTTATGTCTTAAGTGGGCCTGGGATCACAACAGTAGTCTTAGCATTGGAGGAGACTGTGAAATGCTAAACTGATTTTGTACTCTGAGGTTACCAAATAGCGTTTACAGCACTTTTTGTAAGTTATTGTTTCTTGTCTATGGCTTTCAATCATTTAAATGGTATGGAGAACAACTGAACTGTAATATAGTTTTGAAAATTTTAGTAATAGATTTAAGATTCAGAATACATACCCTATGTTTAACTGACTGTACCAGTTGAGAAATAATGGCCTATAAACATTTTGCAAATGTAAATTAAAAAAAACCTTAATCAATAGCAATTGTGTTTTGTTGGTAAAAACATTGCATAACCTTTACTCAAGTTTTATTATACGTTAATGTGTAAAAACCAGAGAAACTTACATTTGTGGCACACTACATTCCTACACATCTTCTATTTCAAAAGCTTTGTTCAAACAGCATGCTGTACAGTTCCTTCAGTGCCTCTGCACTCTCAGAAGAAKGAACAAGATAAATSAATAGATCAAAAAGGGGCACACTGCTCTCCAGAGAGCAATTAATGATCATTTGCATACAATTTAACTGTGAAATAAAAGCCATGTATCTCAACTGATGGCTAAATTCTGCTCTACCATTTCCCACAGGACATGATAGCAAAACAAAATTTAGCAGCAGAAAAGAGGGTCTTATTTTGAACAACTTCAAATTTAAAGTTATCACTTCTAAAGTCCTGTGCATACTTGCGTTTCAGGGAAATCTGTAGTTTTCAACATTTTGTACACAACAGACAAGTTTCCATTTGTATCTGTTTTTGATCTTTCCCATCTTTGTTCTGGGTCAGTAGTTTATGACTTTAGAGATTTTTCTGGATAATGTTCTTCAATGTAATCACCACCATCCTCATACCACTAGAATTATTGTCACAGTAATTGGTATTTCTTGAATAGTCTTAATTTATGGTCTTGTTCTCCTGGTTAGTTGCTATTTTAAGTCACTCTGCTTTACTCTTCTCTCTTTCCCCCCCATCCATCCCCTCCTTTATTGCTGAACTTTTTCTGTACCACTTTGGCTTCACTGAACTGCTGAGTATCTACAGAATGGCACCTGCAAGGGAGAGCATAACCAGGACAGAGGTCACTCATGGTGCTTGGCTTTTCAACTGGACCACAGATGCTCAGTGTTTGTATTTCCTCATCAAGATCCAATTAGAAGCTCACCAGCTGCCATAAATCTTTGTCTCCATACAGCTTTCAATACAACTGACATRCATTAGTATTCAAGTTTTAGCCTGTCTTTCATTTTTGTCAAGTTATCCAAACATTCTTTTACTAGTTTTTTGTTTGTTGTTTTTTTTTTTAACTCCAGGAGTTTTTTTGTCGGGTTTGTGTGTTTGTTTTTGCTATAGGCAGAGGCTCATAGGTTCTTTGAAGAAATTATTTTGGAATATAGCTCAGTTATTATTAAATAACATTGATTATTGCTGTGTAGAGCTGGCAGTTTTAGGAACAATGAAAAAATTAACAGGAAAATACTGTCTGAAGAAGATTTCAGAAAAGTATAATAAATGAAAATTTTTTTGCAATGAACACATGAGAAAAGTTTTGTAAATATTTTAATCCAAAGTGAATCCTTAGAGTAGTAAAAAAAATGACATTTATTTTCTAGAAATATATTTTAAAAGTTAAGGTATTCATGCTTTTTCTACAAACTATTTTTTTTTAAGTGAGGATATGAACTTTATTAGTTTACTGGAGTAGGCATTAGATTACTTTGGTTAAACCAAAGACAGTGTTTATGGGACTGCCAGATCTCTGGGAAAATCACAAGGAGTTCAAAACCCTTCTGGGAAGGCAGCTAGAATGAATAAGCTTCCCCTATGACAATCCAGATATGCTCATCCATAGAAAATGGAAATAATTTTATATCTTACTTAGATACTATATATACTCTTTAGATAATCTACAGTAATGCCTGTACAGACTGGAGATTCATAAGTTGTAACACATAGAATAAATGCATATCATCAGTTATTTTCCTTACTTAACTTGAAAAAAATGTGCAGCTATGCTGGTCAACAAACACTTATATTCTTCACAGTCTAACAACTTTTTGTAACTGCAGGAAAAGCTTCAATTATTCTTTTGTGTTTTGTAATTTACTTTCTCTATAGTTTCATGTTATTTACCTCAAAAAAGAAAGGGAAAATRCAGTATAAATCAAAGCCATCACTATAAGAGTATTGAATTGTAGACATCACTTCTTAAGGACAAAGAGTGTTCCTAGAAAAGTAAAAAGTGAAATTAATAGTTAAAAAAAAACTAAAAACACCAGCACAAATGGAATGAATGAGAAATAATTATCCATACTGAACCTGAAAAATGTCAATTTTTTTAGTATTACTAAATGTACCGAGGGGACTGTCTCGGGTGGAGTGGGAGCTTCAAACAGTTTGTTAGAGAAGCCCTGATGTAGAGCCACAAGTTGCATAGAGGACCACTTTGCTTTCTAAACTCCTTCTGAGAGAGGACCCYGAGTGTGGCCCCAGATTTTGTCAATGATTTAGGTAACACTGTCTGACAAGATTCAAGGTGGCAAATCARATGTATTTTTATAAAATAATTTATTATGACAAATGATTAGATAAAATAGCTTAATCAGAAYTATTTACTGCACAGTATAAAAGCCAAAAYAACTAGTAGTGTATAGTAAAGCRTAGTGCACTATATCAAAGCAATTATTAGCGAAAAATTATTAAGTAGAGATTGATATAATTCACCATATGTTTTCTCATTCACAGATATTGTTCTTTTAACYCCAAGGAATATCCCTGGGGTGGGCATCCTCTACCTAAAAGAGAAATCTTTATCCACTTCAAAGAAAAATATATCATAAGAACCTAACTGCATGAAAGTGGACTTTTCTAGTGTAAAATGATATGACTGCCAGTTATAAGTCTCCAGGTGAACTAAGCAGCTTATCTGCCAAATCTTTGCCTCCCTATCAGAGTGTTAGTTCAGGGTTACTTGGCAGACTGGATTTAGCATAATTCAACACCAAACCCAGCATATGGTGCCCCCCTCAATCCACCAAAAATAACTGCAAATAGAACATTTTGTGAATTGCTTGACCACATTCTAGGGCAGAGCACCCAAGGCAGCGCACCCTGAAACAGCATCTTAAATGTTTCAGAAGAAAATACAATGATACAGAGATGACTTCATACAAAAAGAATTCTGAATGCTCAAGAGCTCGAGTATACAACATACGTTATTTAGGCTCCTGGATCATGGAGCAGCATTGTAAATCTTTATTAGTAGTATTACTTCTAAAAGCGCAATATTAGTATCAGACATCTCAAAGAAGATCCCAAATGGTCTTCTGAGAAAGACATAACTGCAGGAACCTTTTTTGCTTAGTATCTTGAGTATGAAGCAGTGGCATGCCCAGAATATTCCTTCACTTATAAACATTGCTCATGGAACTTCAGCTGAAAGCCTCCAATGGTTGATTCCACTGGTCTGAAAAAATTCAGTACACTCTTGGCAATGGCCTTAGTGCCAATACTGTCACCACAGGTAAATGTACTATAAGGAGTATTTTCTGCGGCAAAATATACTGAAGTGATGATTCAACAAATGTTTTCTGTCTCTAATATCTTTATGTGTAGAGATCATTGCATGAAAGAATTGTTAGGTTGTAACAAATCATTGTGAAGAAAAATGTGAAGGTATAACTCCATAAATACTCTTCTTCACTTGTGGTTCTTTTGACATGCTCAGAAACTTTGATATATATGTCTCACACATATTCTCCCTATCCCTTACTAYTTGATTTCTGTACAAGTGCTATGAGACTGATTTTTTTCTGAGGGCAATTCAACTGATTGGCATCTAAAATTCTTGGGACTTTTCTTTGTTAGAAATAGAATTCTGAGCCTGGTTTGTAAACATGCAAACAGAATTTTTAAAATGTACTTAGGAAAGACTGCTAATGTAGAAATAGGGTAGAAGGTTATTTTTCATGATTAAATATTCAGTAGAACAAGTCATGCTTCTTGGCTCCTGAAGATAGCATGCACAGTGTATTTCCAGGTTTTTTTAATAARCCCAAATTATAATTTTATAGTTATTCACATTAAGATCAAATTTTGGCATGAAGTAATTTTTCTCAGTGTCCATTATTAAATTTGATGGCTAAGTTTTTTGCCTTCCTCAAACCTCAAGTACTTTCAAACCAACATATGCTTTCTTTCAGTGTTTTGCCTGTAGCAGAAACGTATAATATTCCCCTGGCCTTGGCAATTTAATTGTCGGAAATCCATTTTCTTATTCTGTGTTGTAGTTTTTGTTCTCTTTAATATAAACCTTTATCTGGACTAATGCATGCAACCTTTTCAGTATGCAGTYAAAATGCCATATTAGTATAATCCATAATAGCTGTAGACACTAAGGAAATTTAATTCTCAAGGTAATCGCCAATGTTGTGAGGTACATGRCACACTAAATAATTAATCTTTTGTTATGCTGTTTTAAGTGAATCTGTTTATATTTTTTAGAAATTTTTATTCAATTTAATTAAACTTACATTTTGTGTAAAACTATTCTAAATGTGCACTAAAATGTGACTGAGTTGGGTATACAGARAGCATCAATRCTCTGTCRAAATGCTATATATACAGATGTTTTTCTTAATTTTTTCCCTAAYTTAAAGAGCAATAATATTGAAATATGAATACTTACATTGCCTGATTTTTGTTCACRTTATATTCTTCTGTTCAACTAGAAATTAACTTTTATTTTCATTTCTTAGTGAATGAAATTGAAATTTTTTGCAAGATAATTGTAAAATAAGAGTACACTGTTGAAAGCATAATAGAGAGACAAAACATAATTACAATATATTTTCAGTAAAAAGACTTTTTCCTAACGTTAAGGACTAGAATAGCATAGTAGATCTTTAAACCCCAAATTTGACAAGGAATTCTCTAAGTGCAAAAGGACAGCCAAGAATTGCCTTCTGTCTCTTCCCCATAATTAGCTATTCTTCTCCACTGAAGAMGTACCCTACCCCAAAACCGTAAAAGAAATTAGTCTGAAAATATTTTATTGAACTCCCAGGTTCTGATTCTTCCCCCTCAAAAGTCCATCTATTTCCTTTAGTTGTTCATTTGTATTTAACTATGGTCTATCAGAAATAWAAGGYATTTAAATGAATATAGGAAATTTACAATGCATTTGTATGTACAATATATAGAGATGGTACTAGGAACTAAACATGAGGTCTGCTCCACATTTATCTATATGCTTTACCATTGTACTATGAAGTAAGACACATTAACTGAAATTAATTTTTTATATTATTTTAATATACAAAGCACTAGCTTGTTCTGTGAGTTTACCTTCATATTTGACCATCGAGATTTTGTGACTMTAGTTTCCCAATCTGTATATTGACATTTGTTTTTATTCTGGTGCCTCTCTGGCCTTCAGTGACTCTTACCATCTATCTCATGCAGACATTCACCTTCATGTTTCACCTTTCCTTCAGTCACACAGCTTTATAGTATATTTCTATTATGCTACATTCTGTCAGATTCGTAGAAAGAGTTCACAGAAAGAAAGGCTTTCTCAGGTATTGTTCCCACAGCCATCTTAACTTCAAGTAGGTTGGCATTTTTTWAATTGGTTTTGAAACACTGCCAGTGATAGTCACTATCTTTTGATTTTTACWGGGAGCCTTCTGTGTTTAATGATTRCATGTGTTAAGACTGAAAAGTACTTTGTCATAATTAGCAGCTTGTGTCTCTGCCAGCAGTGGAARTCTGGGTAGCAGGAAAATAAAGAGATTAATAAAAAAACCCAAATAAACCATCTCTTAGGGAAGAAGAATGAATTAGACACTACAGAAAAAAAGACAGAGTTCATTATTATACAGCAACTGGATTGAATTAATTTTCTAAATAGGAATCAGAAAACATTTCTCATAAGAAATGGTCATGAAATACTATTGAATAATTATGATTAGAGTCTAAGAAGTACTTAACATGAATTTTGTGACAGTTTATGAGTAACATCTTTGAAAATTCCACTTGTTCTTTACCATTGAAATGAAAAAGCAGTCTGCAGTGTCCATGASACATTGCCATGTACCTAAGAATACCCTGAAGCCACAAAAGACTATTGTTTCCTTAATTTGAATGTTGGATGGAATCTATAGAAAAACAGAGGTATTCTTCATGAAGAAACAYAGTTTTAAGTATTTTTCTGGAAACATGCATATATGAAGTACAAGTAAAACATAGTTTTCATGTGTGAGACCCGTGATTTGGGTCATTTGTACAAAGGGTGGATGRACTTATTGAAGCAATCAGAAATACAATGGCCCAAATGCCCTTTCTTACATTTTGACTTCCTCATCCCTGAGATTACTGTAGGAGCTTCTGACCTTTGAATATATCTCTAATTCTTCAATAATCACTACTTAATATTTTTAATTYTRAAATKAAAAATAAATAAAATTTTATAGAGATCCATCTAATTTAACAGTATAAAATATAAATAAATTTTAATCAAAAGAGGTCTTAAATATGAATACTAAATCTGGATGTGACATTTATACCATCATTAATACTTACCACAAATACTTCACATCAACTTAAATATATTGATATTTTAAGTCTTAATTAARCATGAGAATGCAATTTGTAGCAATGCCACACAATGCTAAAAAGTTTTCTTTCCAGCTAAAGGTACTCTCTCAAATACTAAATCTAAAATGTCACTATAAATTAGATACTGTTGCAACATAAAATAGAATATTCTAGCTTCAGGTGTGCCATTAAATATGTGTCTTCCAAATTAAAAAAAAAAAAGCTTTTCAAAATGAAAAATTATTGGCTCCAACTTTTTCAATCTCTATGTTATATCAGGTGCCAGAAATTACTTAGCGAGTGATAGCCTCTGGATAAGGCTGCATGTATAAAAACTGCTTCATTTTACATCTCAATGGTCTCAGCTGACTCTATTAATCAAGTGGAGGCAGTCATCACGGTACTCAGATAGACAACTTTTAGCCAACCTTGCAGATTTTTGTTACTAATGGGCTTAAGGTTTTCTGAAATGATGGTAATCCTCATTCAGAGTGACACAGGTCATACTGTACAACATTGCAAGTTGCTAAGTCAGAGGGGAAAGGAAAACAGCATCTCTTATTAAACACCTCTAGGTTTTACTGCAGGCAGGAGACACCCATTGGTATTTTCTCTCATCATTCCTAGAATCAGCTGACTTATCTAGTTTATTTTCTACTCTACCTCAGAAAACAATACCTGTAGCAAAGTAAGAAAATATGCACTGTTTTTCCACATCACAGAATAAATGAATGGTATAAAATAAGATTTCAAGAGGCATCCAGTGGCCCACCATGTATGTTTATATGCTGTTTCCATTGTCAATATGATAAATAAACAATATCCCMCTCACCTTCATTGGCAAATATACAATTTAAGCACCCTAAATTTTAGGGGTGCTGCCTTAAATTTTTGTCAGGTGTTTTTTTTCCTGCAGGCATTCTTCTAYGTGTACATCCATCTTCCAATTCTTTGCCAACCCCTATATTGGATATTTCTTTCAGATTACATTATCTTTTAAAATTTATTTCCTTTGGTGTGTCCTATGTCTTTATTTCCAGTCTGACTTCCTTTGAATTTGTAATTCTCCTTCTGTACACCCTCTATTATTGACTGTTTTCCTCTTTCATACATTTTACTCTTTTCTTAACTCCTTATTTGTTATTCCTTTTGTTGTTAAATATTCTGCTGCCTTCTTTTTTCTTCTACATATACTTTTGTTGTYTCCCATGTTAGCATTTTTTTTTGTTATTTGAACAGCAGTAAAATATTGCCATACTTTGTTGTATTTCACACAAAATAAAATTATTTTATAGATGCACTGCTTTCACAAAAGGAATGGTGGGTATATTAGCAACATGTTTTAATTGTTCAAAAAYTACTGGTCAAGGGAAATTATTAGAATACCCTGAGGTAACATGTGCTTTAGTGAATTTTGTATCCCTTTACTGTCATTRCTGCCAGGAAAACCAATTAAAACCAAAAAGCTCTAAAGGTTAATATATAATCATAGTTCAACTAGAGAATTTAGGAGCTGCCCAAGAAACTTGAATAACACCTTAACATATTTAAAGGCAGAAAATGAGCCAGGATTTACTGTCCTTGTCAAATTCCTAACTGTGGTAACTTATGTTAAGATACTGCTGTGTTAATAATTACATTTCTTTATTAAGTCATCTGTTTTGACAGGTTTTCTGAATAACTATTTAATCTATCTCTTTTGCTTTTAGATAATTTTGTATTTTCATCAGGAAACCAAGTTTCAAAATTATTTTACTTTTGCATTTTTTTTCTCTAGCTTTGTTTTTGTTGACTAGAACCAAAGAGGAACCACCAATGAAGTACTCATTCCTTTATTTTATTTTTGGAGATCAATGATGTATAAACCCTAACTCCTGTGAAGGTGTATGTCTTACATATCTATGAAATCTTAGGTCCCCTAGGATTTACTTGACCTCAAAGAAGCCAGACTTATACTCATGTACTTTGAAGAATATCGCTMATTCAGTACTGCTAACACTTCCCAATGTATGCTTTTCATACACCTGCATTGTATTATTATATCTTCTAAGATAAAACCCTAAGACACCMTCAATTCAATTAAAATAATTTTATTTGGACTGAGAAATAAATCAGATTGAAAACTTTGCAGGCATTTCTAAATTGATTTATAGTTTTCATGTATAAATTTTGTTTACATTACCATCAAGTACCAGAGCATTTATAATTATTTTTTGCCTGTTTATTCAAGTRCAGATTTTGTAAGCTCTTAATTGTAGTAGCCAGAGAGGGGAAAGATAAAAAATGGTTTTTTTAATCATGTGGATAGTTCTACAGAATCAATTGAGGAAACTGATGCAATAAATTTATATTTATTGTTGTCAGGTTTAGGTTTTTGTGGTCATTGTATCGTGTAAATGCATTAAAGTTGTAACAGATATATACTGTGTAGTTGTCTAAACTTGTTGTTTAAGAAAACATCCAAATATTTTGATTCATCCAGGATAACTTTATTTAATTCCTATGTGAATAGATGAATAGTGCATGGATATTTATCAGAGCTGAGTCTCAATTCAACAGTATTTAATCCATGAATTTATCTCCCTATGGAAAGAAATTACCTTTTGCAGCACCTAGAGTAATTTTCTTGCCATGGTACATCAATTCTGACCTTTTCCCTATGCCCAYTCCCARAGTATAAAACWGGAGGTATTGCTCCATCAGGACACACCATAATTTTCTCTCTTTGCTAYGAATTCAGTGGATTCCAGCATATAATCAAAACTTGAAATCTTASGTTTCTTCTTTCAAACTTTTACAACATTTTGTAACTTGCTTCATAAAATGAAGTGAAATTCAGTAGTCATAATAGTAAAAAAAAATAGTTCTGCTTTCCCTCTGAAATATGGAACCAGSAGGCTAAGTCAGTATAAAAGATATTATAATTTTGTAGAAAGGAGAATCTGGTTCTAACATACTTGTTTACATGTAAAAAAAAATAAGACATTYTATGATTTCTGTGGCACTCAATGCTTCACTTGTTTCACCTATCCAGCTTCACCACTACAGCTAAGGTTGCATTGTCCCAACTTACATTCTCTGGTGGATGAATCCTTCCAGCCTACAGACCTTCTTATTCTTCCACCACAGCTACATCTGAAATCACAACTTCCATCCTCAAGAAGTTGTTTCAACAATGAAGCTAGATCAGACCTGGAGAAGAGATGGAAAAAAAGAGCACCTTTAATCTCCCTTAGTAAAATACTCTTCAGCAAAAGATTTAAAATTCATGGATCCAGAGAGAGACAGATGGTGCAATTTAATGGCAAGTGATTTTTTTCCTGTGAAGGAAGGTCATAACAGGCATTTTCTTTCTAAATTATTTCTATTTTTTTTCCAGTGGCTACTTACCCTAAAATTCCTTACCAGTTTCAGGAACAGAACCCAGCAGCCTCTTACTCTGCTTGAGCATCATTGATTACTCTCTCTTCCTCCACACAGTGGATGGCACCCATCCATTCTTTTTGCTCAGCTGCAGAAGAGCTAAGTCCTGTCAGATTGGGCCTTTCTGAACAGAGAGAAACAAGGAAAAGCTGATTAATTAGCAATTTAGGTAATTTACTTAAAAATTTAATCTGAAATAGAGAAGCTTTTGAAAACAGCTGTATTAGCAAAGCCTCCGAGTGGAGATAGACTTTGAACTGATAGAATCTTTTCTTGCCTTTGATCATTTAGTATTACCAAACACCACCAGAAAGATTCATCAGCTTTACTTGTATCAGCATGGATAGGATTTCTTTTTAGTGTTTGTAACTCTCCATCTTTAACCACAAGTTTTAACAGTGAACACTTCAATAAATTCAGGTTTTAAGCAGAAATTACATATCTATATGATCATATACGAGTGGAAGAGACATGACAAAGTGAGAATCTGGAGAAAGTAATCTTGTTTCCTCAAATAAACAGAATAGATTATATTCTTATTCTACTGCAAACTGATCTATGAAAAAGAGATTTTCACTATCTATGAAAAAGAGATTTTCACTATCAGAGCTCTCTAATTAACATATTAAATATAAAAGAAGCCTGAAGCAACTACTTTTAAAACAGTTCCTAAAGATTTGTCAACTGCTTGTATATCTGTGCCTGGTTTATMCATKTGTGATGCAAGAGCCTARATACTGGGTTTCATTCTTGAAAGTGCTGCCTCTAAGAAGATTTTCTGCAAGTTACAAATAACCTCTTCATAATGAACTGTTAAACATGTGTACAGCTTATTTGCATTGCAATATATTAAGATAAAGTATTTCAAAAGTTAATTCTTTTACCAGAAAAACRGCATTTTTGGATGAGAAAATTTCATGGTTGATACTAGGTGTTTYAATTTGAAATATTTTTCAGGGTCTTCTCCATGCACTTACCAATACCAGGTCCTTAAGACACAACTRGCTTCACTTGTCAGGTG
Source organism: Alauda arvensis (assembly GCA_902810485.1). Taxonomy (NCBI): domain Eukaryota; kingdom Metazoa; phylum Chordata; class Aves; order Passeriformes; family Alaudidae; genus Alauda; species Alauda arvensis. Next base: position 82,456 of record CADDXX010001114.1, on the reverse strand, counting down.
YATCAGATGTTTTTCTGCATTAGCTCACATAGTTAATTTCTGACTTCAAGTCTAGCAGTTTTTCACATTAACAAGCAATTTATCATTTTTGTTATTATTTAAAGYTTCTCTTTACCCTAATTATGTGCACAGGAGAGTAAGAAAACACTTAAATGAGAAAAGAGAAATAATGTACTGTCTGAGAATATACTGAAAAAATATTTGGACATAGTTTTTTTTTAGAGAAAACTACTTTAGTACAAAGTAACAGAAGTCAYTTGTATGAAAAGTGTACCATATTATGCATCTATGCTCTGTATTCAAGGATTAAGCTAGTACCATGAATTTCCTGTAGTAAAGAWTAGTCCTTATCTGAAAACACCCTCTCCATTTCAGAAGTAGTCACACACTCTGCTAATAAGTCCATTTCAGAATACTATACATCATCTTACTTTAGCCATTGCATCTCCTAATGAGGTGTCACAGAGCATATTACTCTGGGAGACACAGGGGCAGGCTGCACTGAAAGGGAAGAGAGGAGTGACCAGGGTGGCAGGGCRGTGATCCCACCCACGAGGGACACTGTCCACAGTAACCATGCAAGAAGAGCAGAGGTTTCRGCGCCAGAGACCAGAGAACAGCCCTGTGACTGGCAGTGGTGCCCCTGCATATCCGAGGCCAGGCCAGGAAGCAAAATCAGTGAATCCAGCTCAGGGACAGCAGGGACCGTGCTGGGAAGAGATAGAGATGGGACAGAACTCACACRAGGACATAGAGTTAGGGCCTCAGCTTGAATGCATATCCCAAGCAAAGGGGACAGAGACTCTGCAGCTCCTTCTCATAGCTCCCCTGTGCATTTCTGGTCTGATCCCGTGTCATACAGCTAGAGAAAATTAAAGCTGACCTTGAATATAGGCAGCTGAGCTCCCAAGGACGGCAGGAAGATGTTAACAAAGCATCTTGGTCCACTTAGGGCTCTGACAGTGTTTAATTGTATAATCTCTTCTGTGATGTAGATTATTCCTTTGGAAAAATATATAAGTAGTGTTGGTGTCAGGAAGAGTGTTGACACAAGCTCAAATCAGTGAGCTGAAGGTCTGGAAGACAGCAGAAGCCATCAGAACTGATAGCTGATTAGCTACAATAAGAAAAGATATGGATACTGCTGTGTTAACTCTGGTATTAAAATCAGGGTTTAAAAATGGGAAAATTATAAATTGAATGAAATCAATAAAAAAAAATATAAAGGATTAGATGTTCAAAATATATTCTCTATGTAACAATCTTCCTGGGAGAGGTGGTTTCAATACTGATTTGTGTCCATCACTGTCCTAACTGAGTCTTCCAAAAGATGAACATGTTCCTCCTGACAGCATCTCAGTAAAAAACTAATAGCATAATAGAATGACATAATAGYTTGGTTTCAAAAGGGCCTTTAATGTCAGCTCCAGCCCCACTCGTCCCACCCCTCTGCCGTGGCCACAGACACCTTTCACTAAAACAGTTACGAAAATGTTATTCAATACATTCTGAATAAAACCAGCAAGCATGGGAAGCTCAGTGCTGAAAATTAAATAAGGGGCAGAGACAGACATATACTTGCTCCCCAAGTTTCAAGCACTGTGAGCATGGCAGGACTTCCTGGAATTGGCAGCACTGACAATTAACTCACTACACTTTTGTCAAAAAATACTGTAAGATTATTACAAATAAAATAAGGAAGTAAATATTTTGTTTCATCAGTTTATTTCCTTCCTGAATTCCTATGTATATAGTGCAACTAGGAATGATTCATCTGATCAGACATACAAARTTAGGTACCAAGATACCTACATCCTAACCAGATGTTATTTATGAGAACTATCTGCCACAAGCTACTGATGATGTCCAAAACTGTACTTTCCTTAACTTTGAAGAATCTTTCATGGGTATAGTAAATACGGTGAATATCTCAATTTATTTGTGTTCCTCTCAAAAACAGGATGCAAAAAACTTTTGCATAAAAGCTGCAATTAGTTTCTGCAGCACTGTACTTTTGAAACAGCTTACAAAACTTAACAACCAGATTGTGTGAGGTACTTGGCAAGCTGGGTACTTGGGTTTTATGAAAATCCAGATTCTTTTTAATTGCTGAAGCARAAGATAATTTCTTTTGAAAATCTGGTCTTCAGTTTATGTGCATATTGAATGAGTCATTTTAACCTTGATGTACAAACTTCAGCACTGATAATGACTGTTTGAAATTCTATATAATTATTCTCACTATTTTCATGATTTTAGGGCCAAGGAGGACTGTATATGACCTATCAATTTTTGCTTCCTACATTCGGCCAAGAAATTGGTCAAATTTTTTACATTGGACTAATATATTCCATTAGGCTTATAGTATATATTTAGTTATGTTTTAGAGTGCTGCAGCAGTAGCAACAATCCCAATGTAAAAGTAAGGCAGATAATACTGGAACATGAATCACAATGACTTARCAGCTTGAGATACTGACATAGAACAGGCAGCATTCAAAAAATTGTTTCATGTCTAAGACTCAAATGAGTTAAAGGAAAATGTAACAATTTCTTGACTGAGTATGAAAATAGGAAGAATCTTTTATTGGTGGTCTTGAGTTTATTAACATTATAAAAAGGGAGAGAGGACACATTTCATTTACAGGACTGCTGCATGTTTTAATGGAATTAGTCTGTTGTGCAAATGAGCAAAGCAATGCCAATTTTACCCTTTTTATGCAATAGGGGCCCAATCCTGATCCATAATTTAATGGTAATTTGCTACTGTGTTCTAGGACACCTAGGGAGGACCTTAATCAAAAATCCTTATAAGCACATATTATACCCCTGGTAAACTGAAAATATTAAACTGTGTTCAGAGTTCCAGGTTGGAGGAGCTGTCAGAGGGTTACAAAGGTTATTATAAYGCAAATGCCACTTTCTGTAATGTTTTAGATTTACAATGAAACTGYTATTTAACTCAGCTGCAAAAGGAGAGCAGACACCCATTAATGAGTGCAGGGGTCACACTACTATCCTGCAGGGGCACATGTCAGTGATTTGCCAATTAGAGCAGGAACAGTAGTTCARACCAGGTGGGTAATTTTTATATTAAAAAAGTGGATGGAGTGAGGCATAGATGAATTTTTGGCTTGGGAAATCCCAGAATTCTTGTAAAGGGAAATTATGCTGGAAATTTTACAGTGAATTTTAATGAGCACTGCTGCCACTTGCAACTTGCAAAGTATTTTTGCTAAGTGGTACAATAGCCAGTTAATACTGGAATAGTTCAGCAGTAGAATAGTAGGAGTATGATTTTTTCCAAATAAAGCCAGTRAGTTTTAAAATAAATCCCCCATAAATTCACTGCATTCCATTTTTTACTCTTATGGCCTATATGGATAATAAATATATAAAGTTTCATAAAACATATGGTAGTCAAATGAGACAGTTTTGAGGCATCACCACATTAAAAAAAATTAGTCATCCCAGTGGAAAACACCACTAGATCCTAATGTATTTTGACAGAACTATGATGCCCTACTCCAGTCTCACTGTTCACATACTGTTCACATTGGTCCAGAATGCAAATTTGTGAATTTTCATTGACACAAAATAATCCATGWTACATATTTCCCAGGATATTTTGTAACTTCTCTGATTACCTTAACCTCTTCCTCTCACCTTGTGGTTATTGTKGAAGGTGTAAAAGCCTTGTATAACCTAGCTCAAACTACCATTCTAACAATTATTGTTGAAGTGAATGCACAAAAAGGCTCCAAAACTAACATTACTTCTATTCTACTTGGACTTAGATCTTGAATGTACAGATCTTTTCCCTACATTATATACAAACATGAAAAATTGAGCAACTGCAATGTAAATCCTGAAAAAGGTGCAAACAGATATATATATGCAGATATATTGCAGTGAAATTAAAGCAGTGTAAAGATCCTTGAAATCATAGCACTGAAGTAAAATAACTCTAAAAGGTTAAATTCCAAAAGGAAAAACCTGAGGCGTTTATGAGATGAAAATATACAGCTGGAAATTCCAAATCCAACACYGTTACTCATTACAATCTCACTTGCAGCTGTGTAATTAATACTGGTAAAGATTAAATCTAATGCAACATTAAAAATGTTAAAAAAGAAGTTTATTAAAAAATAAACCATGTATTTTTCCTATAGTGTTCCCTCAAGCAAAGTTAATGTACAAAATGCTTAGGAGTGGATGGAAAGTAGCATGCTTTCTTCTGAAAAAAAAAAAAATCTAGATCTGGATAGCTGTTTTCTTTTTTCTGAAACAGAAGTAGAGATCTCAACATCTTTTATCTTTCAAAAATCAATTGCCTTTAATATCATAGAATAAAGATATCTATGAGGTGATAATGATAGCATAAGGGTTAAAATTCTAGCAGCCTAAGGGACAGATCATAAGGGGGGTGGAGAGAATAGGGCTAAAATGATTTCTTAAACTGTAACAAGGGGTTTTAGAAATGAGTAACGAATCTGAASRTCCTGAGCAGGTCAGGCTGTTGGAACATGAGGYGAGCTTGCCACAACCATTGTYTTAATCAAACTGAGYKTGGTCTCAATCMTAATATGTGRAACAGCASCTGTGTAAAATGAGGTATACAATAGAACAATRTAAGTTTAATCATACATATAGGAAGGRGGAGGTAGAAAGGGGAGGTAGAATGGGTTATAAGCTGGYCCATTTTGAGTGCATGGTSGAAGCCTAGATTTGGGTGTCTCACCCCCTGGGCTTCCTCGTGCTTCAATAAAACACCTCATATACAATAAATTCTGATTGTGTGTGTATTCTGATGCTAAAAATAAGACATTTAAGAATTACTGTTGCATAACATTTGACCACTCCTASTGTATGTTTCTTAAATGTCTAAGGTGAAGAGAATACATTTTGATATAATGATCTACTTAGATATAGAAGATCCAGGTTTTCACCTCTCATACACTTTAAATAAAGAAGGAAATTTAAGGTATGTTTTCAGTATCTCAGCTGCAGAGTTAGACTTTCTTACTCAATGAATAATTGTCCACCTCAAGAGACAAAGATCCAAGAGAAAGGCGCTACTCTGGTTGAGTCATAATGCATAGCTAATATAAATCTCTTTCAAATCAGCCCACAGTTAGAAAAGGACTAAATATTAAAACAAATTTCCATGCTCGCTTCTTATCTTAGATCTACCTTTTCAAAAGGTTGGCCTGGCAACATGTTCAGCTGTGCTAGTGCTCTGTCAACAAGAAAGACATTCAAAGCTTCCTGCTTTCYCGAAGAAACAGAAATCAAAAATAGCAGAGTCAAATCCAAGGATGTTGAAATATTTCAGAATTAATCTCTCAAAAATATAGTATTGCTTGCAGCTGAGAGAAGAGTAAATAAGTGTATCCATGCATAAGCTGAGAGAACAGCTGCTATTACCAGCAAATTAGGATGTTAAAACCCCAAACAATGCAAACATTGATTTAAAGCAAGACTAAAGCAGTGGAATGTGACTCCCAAAGCAGACGTATGGTCATTAGGGATTCACTTTGCTTTGCTTTTCTGCTATTAGGGAAATGATATATCAGGTATGAGCAGATAGCTCATATGCAAGTTAGATACAAAAAGGGTAGGTTCTGCAGGGATATTTGCCAGAAAGCAGTAAATTAAGCTGAGTATTGTTGAACTGCAGAGATGATAAGAACAAGTGTTGCTTATTGGTTTATTTTATCTGATTATAGCTGGCAAGGGAGAAATCAATACAGTTAGTCAGGGATAAATTGCAGACTTGTTACCTAGTATAACTTGAACAGCTTGTGCAGAGATAATTAGCAGAACCTCTCTTAGCTAAATTGCTGTTTGAAAGAGAAAGGAAATAGAACCAATTTTCTCAACAGTTATTTCATATCATGGTAAGACATGAAGAGAAACCTTTTGAATAGGTGTTATGATTYTTATTAATTTACAAGAATAGACATACTTTAAGTTGTATGTGTACATGTGCATATACAAACACTGGAATGTATTGCAAATAAAAACAACAGGAAATATAATTAGATGGAAATATTTTCTCCATCATTTTTCATATACATTCAGCCAAAGTTTCAAGGTTATTTTGAATTATTTTTCTTTATTACCAGTTGAAAGTAGTAAAGTAAATTTTTCTTCTATTTAGATAATAGAAACTGTACAATATATACAAATATACAAGAAAAATGGGCTTTCATTCATTCACAGACATGAAGAGGGAAAATGTGGACTAATAGCTTACAAGAAGAGTGTGACTGTTAGTGAATGAGAATCAGGTTCAGAGYAGACATTTCATGTGTATTTTCATGAGGTGAAATGAACCTTCATGATCAAAGGAATTATCATACTAGAAAAAGGCTCAAAATAGAAGATAATTTATACTTGGTCTCATGCACAGGAAAAGGTAAGATGTTCATCTCAGCAAACCCCTAGGGTTGTAATCACATTATACATCTTCTCTAAACAAAATCTGTTGATCCCAAAAGAATTCCTAGAATAATTACTTTATAAATACAATACAATGCATTGTAAACAACAGTTAAAAGAAATTTGGGGAATGATGGAAGCTTATATCTTTGTTGTCTTGAATTTTTTTCTTGATTGCTTCAATTTTCAGAAAGAAGTATAAAAAAACCTCCAGAACTTCTTTTCCATCTTCATCTGCACAGAACATTACATCACAAAAGAATCAAGGATAAGATTTATGAAAATAAAATCACAAAGGTATCACAGATTTATATAACAGTAGAAAAATACTTTCTAGAGGAAATAAAGGAAAAGTTTTAACCTGTAAAAGATAAGAACTTCTGTTTGGTTGTGGGGTTATTGTCTGGGTTTTTTCATGTCTCAGTAAATATTGCTGGACTCTCTTTGTCTTCTTCATCTAGATAGCTTTGACCCAACTTTATTCACCTGCAATTTATTTTAGTTCATTTTTTATCAACATTCTGTCTGAGAACAAATTGTTTCAAAAAAGTGATTAATAACACTTCTCCTAAGAATTCTATGGCTATTATCTAACTGAGAATATGACAACTGGTTATAAAAAAAATTCCTAAGGGAAAGGCTTCCCTTGAACCTGGAAAGCTGTTTCAAATGGCAGCATAAATATTACTGACATCACATTTAAAAATAACTGGAACTTACTGTGGCCTGTCTTAATATTTTTTCCCAAATATTCCAAAAGCACATAATTAAGAAAATAAGTTTTGTACGGTTTTCATCACAAACATTGAAAAATTTCAAGAGCTATTAATAATTCTTCAAATAAAACTGTAGTTGTGACTTGTTAATAATTTTGAAATTGTGTCTGTAATGCTTATGTGCAAAAATAATCAGGAATAATCAATGGGGAGTTTAAGGAAGGATACATGGCTTTGAGTTATTGAGAAGTTATTTAAWAAAAATCTACCAGTCATATTTTGGAATTACAAAAAATATCTMAACATATTRCACATTATTGAATAAACTAAAGGGRCTGGGCAGGAGCACTCATTCCACAATGAAATAGACAATTTTTGATGACATCATTTCAGTAAACTGATCTGCTACAAGTGAAAGGTTACCGTTAATTTCAGRAAGAATTTTAATATGTTTTAGTGACAAATAGCTCCTTAATATTACATTTTTGTCTTTGAGGAAAATAATTATTGAAGAAAAGATATTTTTTTTATAATATTACATTGCGTTGAAGGTTAAATAACATATATCTTGCTAAGGAAAATTTTCCTATAAATATTTTATATGTGTTTAAGAGTTTTCTTAAATTATTAAAGGATAAAAAGAAAGATAATGCTCCAAGTATTTTTGAAATAAATCTGGTTGTATATATGTCACTCAATGGTTTTACCCTGCTGTGATTTTTCTCACATCCTCACAGCTATATTAAGTTGATAAATTCTAGAGTTTTGTGCACAAAGTGCTGGGAAGGAACTTTCAATATTTTTATTACATTTTTGAGAGCAACCAACAACACACCTGTGTTTAAAACAATGGAATTAGATTGATGTCCTAGCTCTCAAGTTGTCTGGGTTATCTGGGTCTGAGATTAACCCCAKTAGTGTAGAAAGTCTTCTCACCGGCTCATGCTTGGAAGAAGGAATCAGAGAACATCTGRGTTGCGGTCTGAAGATGTTTATTAAAAGCTTATATCAAAAGTTCTCTCTGTCCAGCATGAAGTTCACAGGCAGCTGGAAAAGCCCAATCTCCTCCACCCACAATGACACCTGGACTTTTATAATCTAAACTACGTTAATATTGTTTTTCTATGAACACCAATAACTAAAACCCATGTCATGCAGTGAAATTGCTCCTTCACCCAATCATAAAAAACCATCACCCTTTGCAAAGAAGGTGGGGAAGAAGAACCAGGAAAATGTGTTTTGAACACACTGACCTGCCTTCATCTTGGCCCCATTTTGCCTATGTAGCAAAATCTAAAAATCCTACTTTTTTACCCTGTGACATAACAAAAATCACACCAGTSAAATTCTCGTGGCTTGCAAATCCCCATACAAAGTCTGCAGTGGTTGTCATGGGCTGAAATGAAAAGCATTGGCATTTCTGACTCTCTGCTAAAACCTCAGACCCCTTGCCTGGGTCTCAGCCCATCCAGGACAGCCAGAGGAACATTCTGTCCTCTGACATCAAGTCTTATATTTATATATCCAATAGAATTGTCCAATTGAATTAATTCTCCTTTGCAGAGTCACTCCTTTTTGATGCAAAAAAAACTCATGTTGAGTTCTTATCTTMCTTGTGTCACTTTGTACTGTGTCAGTGTGAGAAACACAAAATGATCCCAGATGATTACCTAACTGTGCTGAAAAATGCATGAAATGTGATGCCTATTCATAATATCCAGGTTAGTATCTTGCTTCTGCTTCATCTGTCTGAGAATAACATAAATGTCATAATTTTGTGCAATTTTTATAATGAGGCTACTGCATAAATGACCTGTAATGTAGAGGTTATAATATCATCTGTGTCACTCATGCTTTCTATTTGAAATGATGCTTAGTCTTCCTGTGACAATGTGAAACTTGAATGATGTATGGAAAAGAATGTGTTTATCTTAGTTTATAACTTTAAAATCTTATTATGATCCTTACTATTGTCTTCTTATCTATGAAKGAATAAGAAGAGAAAGACATTCCTTTGAAGATCTTGGCATGAGTATGGAATGCATATGAAGAGGTTGCTTCTCTGGGAAATRCTTATATAGAGATTGGTGTCTGTGAAGCAACCAAATACTTCTTTCTGAACAGTGCTGGAGAGATACAGAGGCACCTACAATAAAATATAATTCTGACATCAGTAAAATCAGTTCCCAGAATTTTATTCTAGTCAATGAGAACAGGATAATAAATAGCRCCATACAAAATTAGAAAACTTAGATATAACCACAGTAAGTTGTTTCCTTTTATCTTTTCTGGGAAGATGTAAAAGACAGATATTACTCCTATTTACAGGTTTGTAAAAACCAACACGGGCAGAACTAGCAGCTTTTTGTCAAATGCAAAGATACTTTTCAACTCAAAGGAAGAGACCATGTGTTCTACTGGTAAAAACAAACAACAACAACAACAACAAAAGTCCCACAAAAACCCCAAAAAAAMCCAAAAACCCCAAAACAAACAAATAAAAAAATCCAAGCAAATAATCAAACAGGATGTATTCAGATTTCCTTTGTCTGTGACTGCAATTTCATTTGGAAGAAAAATGTGATAGCAGAAGGCAGGGTCTAATCCTAAAGAAAACCACCACATGAAATGTCATTGGCAGGAAGCACTGTTTATCTTAAATGGATAAATACACAGATAAGAACGTCCRCTAAAATTTGACAATGCCTTCTCTAGGGATGGCTATATTTTCTTTTTATAAACTTACCTCTAGAAGAGGAAAAGTAAWTTTTTTTTTAAGTTCCAGAAACTTCTGGCAACAGTCTACCTTAATAAAACAAATTTTTACAGTCTGGAATTAAAGGATTTAGTGAGTGGAGGAATAGTCCCTAAGTGATGAAATATTTCTTATTTCATGCTATTAGCCTTGTTTCCAACTTCAGAATATGAAATGGAATGATTACGGTAGATTTAAAAGAATAAAGCATAGTCTTCTCTCCTTAGTTCTGATCTTTATGAGTACAGTATGTTTTCTGCAATTAATATTTGGATTGAAGTTAATGATCCACTAAAGAATCAGGTGAGGGCTGTTGGCACCAGGAGGAAATTATCACAGTTTGGGACGTTTATTCAGTGGGAAGGTACTGAAAAGAAGTAAAAACATAAAATGGAGGGATTATCTCCTGTCAAAATACTAAGTATATAAAAGGTGTCAAGTAGTAACATTTACTGATTTAAGCAARGGACATGTTACATATTTACCTTTTCAGGATGCAAACATGGAAAAAACAATTGGATTCTCAGCTATGGGATGCTGGAAAAGACGATTATTTCAGAACCTGGAGCATTTGCAAGTAATAAAATTATATACAGATACCCTAAAAGTCTTATTGAAGAGAAAAAATTCAGTCTACAGTTTAARTCAACTACAGACAATGATCATAGGATAGCTTTAGTAAAAATACCATTTACTTTATAAGTAGCAGCTTCTGCATGTCAAATTGGTACAGAAAAAGGAAAGAAACTTCCTGCAGAAATAGGTTTGTTCAGATAATTTTTTCCCCTTTTAGCTATCGCATTATGCTTATGGAGGGAGAGGTCATTAGTAGTGTTTTCTTTTTTATGATTGCCTGGTAAGTACTATCCTTTGGCAACTGCAATGTGAACAATAAAAGACATTAGCCATGCCTTTAGAAATTTRCCAGGTAAATGGACATAAAACAAGGGATCAATAAGAAACCCAGAAAGTGGCACTAATTGGTGGTTTGCTTCTAATGGGCTTATGTCATATTTCCTTAGAATAATTTAGCAATTTTATGCCTCCAGGAAAAGAAAATATTTAGAAAGATTAACAGCAAAGAACATGCAGAGTTTCTTTTTTTTTTTTTGTATTGTTATTTATACAATGTAAAAGGTACAATGAATTAGCTGAAAGCTTTGTCCTACAGATCTAAAAATACTCAGAACTGTGTGAAGTATGGGGGAGATACAGTGATTATTTTTTTCAGATTTATCTGTGGCATTAATTTGTGGTTCTAATTAGAATAGTATCTTGTCACATGTTATCACTGCTGATTACTTTAAGGTAGAAACCAATATYGATAAAGACAAAATCAAATATTTTCTCTTTAATTTCCAGAACAAATCAAGAGTASACTCAGAAAATACTCCTAGCACTTAACAATGTCAAATAAATTAATGTAGAAACAAACCACGTTATAATACTAGAAAAGATCCTTCTGAAATTCTTTAGAATCTGAAATAACAGAATTTGACATAACTTTTTCAATTTTCATGATGTATACTTTTTAAATAAAAATTGCATTTTCATTTTTATTTGAAATTTGAAAGTTTCAGCTTTGACTAGCAGTAGACACCTCRGAACTACAAGGGGTAAGAGCAGCTTTCTAACATTTCTATGCAAATGAAAAGCTAACTGCACAAATCCTTCAGAAATCCTCCTCTCCTATAACATAACAGTCCRATTTTCCTGAGTCAGGGAATTCCAACATGTCTGAAGAACATGAACAGTTTTGAGTTTTTACTTGAAACTATCTCCTTCCTTCCAAAACTTTAAAGGATTTGCCCACATATAGCAGTCACAAATTTGTTAAGATCTTTATCTCGTACATAGATGTATTGAAGATGATAACTGGAAAGAAGGACACACCATCTGTCTAAAAGCTGTGATTCTCCAGACTTGCAGAAATAGACTTGACAGTTGGTACCTATATGCTATTGACAATCATKAAATATCTTGGAGAATTATTTGTACTACATAGCCACAGAATATACTGTGGAATAGTAAGCTATTAAATAAAAACTGAAAGTTTGAGGAAGAACAAAATTTCTGCTGCAGTTTTGAATGAACATACAAAGGCCTTTATTTTGATTGCTATTCTTGTTAAAAAAAGAATGTTGCGTGCTAGCTGATTGCAGATTTTTATATAGGATTTTTTTTTTAATTTATTGTGTCCTGAATTAATTCCTTTCATTCAACAAATAACTCTTCTTGGAAATGCAAATATTTAAAAACTTGAGTTATTTAGCCCCAGAAAACTAGGTAGCAAATTAAAGTATTTTAAAATTAGAAACATCAAACATTTATTTTAAATAGATCAACTTTAAATACTTGAACTTAGGCACATTTGTTCTCTGGCAAACAATTCTTTGATACCTGGACATAAACTAGCAAATGGCCAAACTTAAAAAAACCCAACCAAACAAAACAAATAGGGAAAAAGCAACAGTGTGTTGAGGCTTAGGGGGTTTGATTGTTTGTTTGTTTGTGTGTTTTGGTTGGTTCTCAGTTTTTTGTTTTTTTCAGTTTTTTGTTTTTTTTTTATAATTGACTTCAAAAGTAGGGAATAAATGGATGGAGAAATTTGAAATAGTGAGTTTATTCTTTCCTTGTCCTAAGTCTGGGGAAATTATATGAGCAAGGGGTTTATTACTCAGTGTACTTCTATTGTTAATAATCTGTAGTTCTKTTGGAGAATCTCTACCAAAATCAGAAAAGATGCCAGAATGAAATGAATTTTATAAAACTTTTGTGAAAATAAGCATCCAGGTAGTGATGAGTACTGTTTTACTGCAAGCTTGAATCCATTTAAGAGCCAACATAAATTTTCTCTAAAGTAAACATTACATAGTGAACTTTTACTGGTTGCCCTGTGCTGTGTAGTGAAGCCTTTTATGATTRTTTGGCATCAGGAGCCAGAACATTTATCAGACCTACAGCCACTGACAAATGCAGGCACAGCAGGGCAGTGGCTCTCATGAGCTGGGTGYGGTGAGTGTCCCATGGGCCTGCTGGGTGAGTCTGTCCAGTTGTCCATTCCTCATTCAGAAACATTAATTAGAACAGCTCTAGCAAAATTTTCTGTGCTAAGATGAAACAGCAGAGCCAAACACATCCCAAACATCAGACATTTAGCCCAACAAGTTGCTTGCCAAGAATAGATATTCATGATATTGTTAAAATAGACACATAGCCCCTTTCCTTGAAGGACTCTTTCCAGAATTTTCAAAATGTAGCTGCATAGTTTTTGTTCTTCTACTGCCTGAATGTTTTCAACATGGCTTTTTCCTGAACAAGACAGTTTTCTTCCCCACCTGGACCTGACTTTATACCAGCATTGATGAAATGTAATTTATGTAGAAAACCAGTATTTTTTTTAAAAACATGATGAGAAGCAATTTTTAACATAGAAATTTAAACAATGTCTGATCTTATTTTTGTTTCATGATTCAATTTTATGAAAGCTAAACTGGGCACCACTAAACATCAATATTTCAAGGAAAAGTGTCCCTGGGACAACTCAAAATTTTGGGGAAGAATGAYTTATTTGATCCACTAATACTTAGTGAACAAATTACCCTTCAAGTTTTGAAAGTATTGTTAATAATTTAGAAAAAAATATTTTGCCAGAGTTTTAAAATGAAGAGCTGCATATAAATACACTTCTTACTGATATGAAGAATYTTTGTTAAAGACTAAAAGAGTTCAAGCAGACCAGAAGTTTGCAAATCCCCAAAGTGACTRGACATTATCTGTTGCTGCTAGTTTTCACCAACATCTACATTATCATCAAACAAACATGAAGAGGCATTAAGACTGCCCGTTTAAGTCATCTGGGTATTARTTTCCAGGATTTCTGCACCCTCAGAGTAGTAACTGTTCACTGTTTGTTGCCACTTAAGAATAAAAAAAGCCACAGCTGGTTAAAGTTTAAAATGTTATTAGCTACAGCTTGTCTTCATTGCTTTGAACTTTAACAATAAGATCAAATTAAGAAACACAAATATTTGAGTGTTTGGTTGAATACCTTCTGAACAACATAACAAAATCAGACTTCTCCATTCACATTATGTCATTGTGTCCTCTAAAACAAGAACATTTTTTTCCTAAGGAAACCCTTTATTATTAAACTTTATTTAAAATTTAGGTAAATTAATAATTTTAAAGGAACAAATCCTGATTTAAGAGAAATAAATGAAGAATAATCTGATTATGAGAAGTGAAGAAATGCCTTCTACATTATGCTAAACAGTGTTAAAACTGTTTTAATATTGTGTGATAATTAAAAAAGTATGACTGTTCCATTGGAATTCTTCTATTTTGATGTTCCATATAAGAATGTTTTCATTATTTAGCTGACACATTTTCTCATTTAAATAATCTAGATTTTTAAGTTTATTTTTAGTTTAAAACAAAATTATTGGGAAAAAACATCCAACAGCCACTCCCAGTGGAAAATTTACATTCATGTTTCAGCTGATAAAATAATTATTGTCATTATCATATTGCAACATCTCTGATATCTGAGCTCTTGTCTCTGATCCCTACAGTGCCATATAAAAGCTACTCTAAGAGAAAGATAATTATTGCACGGGAAACTAATAAAAGGTAAAATGTCTATCAAAGAAATATTGAATGCTGATTAAAAAGTCCTTTCATTATTGAAATTTTATAATTATTTTAAACTAAAAATTTGAATGTATAACTAAGTTTAACGAATGCAAGTGCATTAAGATACAGAATGGATGTGCATGCAACCACACATCCTTGGTGTGCTGAGCTCTGTCAAGGTCTTTACTCATTTTGGGAGTGCTTGCTTTCCACACTCAATTTGCCTTACTGACATTCTCTTCGCTCATTTTCCATACCACTTGGAAATACAGTATATGACAGATGCCTTCATCTTTTCTCCCTAAGATCTAGAATGTTATTGTATACAGTAAATTTTTGACTTGTTTTTCAAAAAATATGTGGATTGTCTCAGACAAAAACTGCTGAGTTCACATGATTTAAACCAAAACATGACTGAAGCARTTTATTAACTAGAAACACAACTAGAAATCACTGAATGATATCAATGTCATTAATGCAAGAAACAGGACCCAGTACTGAGTACTTCCACATTCTGAAAGATCATCAAACACCTGTAGGTGACAGAGACACCCCACTCTCCCCATCCCCTCCTGGTTGTCTAGCGCTGAGCTGTCCTCACTGCCTGTTTGCCTCTGTGCTCTCTTCTCTGCTTTCTATGTTTTCATGCTCCTTTCATACTGCTCCTTTATTGCAAAGTCTSGTGTGAACCTCTTGGTAACCATTTCACCCAGGTGATGTTTGTAGTCCCCTGCCTCTTCATCACTTTMATTTYTSRGGTAAGCCYCATCYCCAAACAGGCAKTTTGGGTTGCTTYRTCCACACRTATGGTTTGACTCACAGTGTTTTTRTACAGAACCTTTCACCAAGGTGTACAATACCTTCACAGGTAATGTGCTGACAARTATTCCTATTTTTGAGTAACTGTTCAGTAACTCCTCACAAAATGGCCATGAGCAGGAATATTTATCCCCAGCACACTCTCATAATTCTGCTACTGGTTTTCATAATGTTCACAGAACCCTCCATACAATCTCCCCCTCTCTTGTTGAGTATTTGCCTTTTTGAGTCCCATTGTGGATTGACTGACTAGCTGAATGCTAGGTGTTCACCAAATTCACTTTGTTACTACATCCCTCAGCAGAACAAAGAGAAAATAGATTGAAATGCTCATGAATCAAGATAAGGACATGGAGAAATCACTGACCAATTACATCCACAGGCAAAACAGACTCAGCTTGGGGAAATTAGCTTAATTTGCTGTCAGTCATGTCAGAAAGTATAATGAGAATTAAAACCAAATCCTAAACTATCTTTAGCTCACCCTTCCCTGCTTTCTAAGCATAACTGTGCTTCTGGTTTTCTCTATTTCCTTCCTCTGAGCAGTGCATGGGAAAAGGTGATGGGGGCTGTGGTCAGTTYATCACACGTTGTCTCTACCACTTTTTTCCACAGAGAGGACTCCTCACACTCTTCCCCTGCTGTGGCATGATGTCCTCCACAGGCTGCACATGGATCTCTGCTCCTGTGTGACCTTCATGGGCTGCAGGGGCACAGGTGCCTCACGATGGATTGCAGGGGAATCTCTGCTGCAGTACTTGAAGCACCTCCTGCCCCTCCTTCTTCACTGGCCTGGGTGTCTACAGGGTTCTTTTTCTTATATATTCACATGATACTTTCTGCTTGCTGTTGAGGTCCAGATTTTGCCGTTTCTGAAATTTGTTATTCCAGAGGTGCTACCATCAGTGGTGGGCTTGGCCTTGGCCAGCAGTCAGCCTGTCTTAGAACTGGCTGCTGTTTACTCTATCCAACACAAAGGAAGCTTGTATCARCTTCTCAAGGAAGCAGCCCTTATAGTTCCCCCTCTGCTCCCCTGAAGAAACCTGACCACACAAACTGAACTGCTGTCTTTCAAAATRCTTTCTAACAAAGTAAATTCACAGGTAGAAAATAAGGATTTTCTGCCTCACAACAGAACCACTTCCCTAAACAGAAATCATAATTCAATGCTATTTGGCTTTCACTCCAAATACTGTGTTCTACTTGTTCTAGAGTCTATTAATAGTATTAATGAAGATCCTCATTATATTTTTTCTTCAGATATAATGTGATGTTTCTTATGGTAACTGGTCTCAAACTTACCATGCGATGTTGGAATGGGATACAATTTGTGTTATCGTTACTTAAAATAGGACATAAAAGCTCAGAGAAATGGCAGCATGGTCAATTTATATTTCAACATTTCTTCAGAGTGCAAACCTGTCCTGTTAATTTAACAGCCATTTGTCCATTTTCTTGCACTTTCAARACTCAGATATATGGCAATACTGAAATAGTTAAAAATATTGCAGTACATTTAGAGAAAGTCAGGTGTTTCACTTAAAAAAATCTAGTTTCTCCCAGCATGACAGTGCCTGTGATTCTACAATGAATAGCATTAAGGGTTTTAACAGCGAGGATTTAAGGACATCTAGCATAAGATCAGATTAAAATTGGTGTAGGAAGAGTTCTGTTCTGCATCTGGTGTATCTCTAAGTGGTGAAGTGCAGAATAATCATGAGCTCTTTTGGTACAAKCTAGAGAAAGTGGGTAAGACCCCCCTCTACTGTTAATGTTTTCCTTAAGCCAACCCAACACACTTAGGGACACTTTAAATTGGGAATTCTCTTATTTCTAGTATGGGGAATGAACTGATATTTGTAGAAATATTCTTTCTAGACCTTTTACATTTTRATCTACATTTGAAGAGTAGCACAACCTTCTCTCAGTGCCTACTACATCATGCTATTTGTCACACTGTGCAGCTCATACCAGTTTGATGGTATGTTTGTATTCCTACTTTAGCCCTGGAGTGACTCTGATTGCCATTCAGGGACAGAGGTGAAGCTCAAGTCACTTTACAAGGGCTTGTGTCTCCCATCTGTCATATTTTCTGGGTGTATTTATGGAGCTTTGTTTTGTGTCTTCTCTGCCCAATGTCTTTTCCTTGCTTTTCCCTTACCATATATAGTGTTTCCAATACTCTTTAGCTGTACTTACATTCTTCCTGTGGACTGAATGATGACACTGACATCAAATTAATATTTGAAGAATAAATGTACACTTATGCTGATACAATATCATTGTTAGCATAATATAGAATTATCTCCAGAAATATATGGAACTTATTTTTGTGCAAGCTAAGTGRGAACAGAATTTCCCTAACAAAATATTCCTTTAACATGTAAAACAACTTCCAGTTAAATAAATGCCAATGTCCAGCACTTGAACAAAGGGAAAAATGTCCTCTAAAATAAGAAAAGTAGTCTTTATGATTGTCATTGTGACTAGTCAAATGAACCATAGTATGGAAAAAGGTGTTCAGAAGGGTTAAAGTTGTAGAGCTTGATGTTTTTCAAACTAAACCTCATCCATCTTAACAGTAAGYTGTGTAACCATGTTTCTTTCCCAGACCTCAGCTGCACTGATTACATGAGTTGCACAGTATTTGATTACAGAGTATAATCAACATGTTGCAAAACTGAGTGAATAATTCATGATGTGTAATTTATCTGACAATTTTTGCCTCTCTCTGTTTGCTAGTTGTCATTGAGCAGATTATTATGTTCTCAAATGCATCCCTTATTTGAATTTATTTGCTGAATAATTCCCACAAATTATTCTTATTCTGTGTGTCATCCACAGACAGTTTTTTATGAGTTTTCAACTCTAGAAGATGCAGTTGTTTGAATTTACTTGTCTTATGGATTATGTGCTATTCCTCTGTTTCCTTAATGGATGGCACCTAGATCAAAATGAAGCTTCAATATCAAAATTCAACATATGTCTTCTTCTAGTATACAGCCAAAATTCTTGGATAAGAGCTGGCATGCCTTGCTAGATTTAAAACTCCAGTCTAAGAACAGGTGACTCTATCCATTCCTTTTCACATCACCTAAAGTCACATGTGTACTGCCAAGAAGATTCGAGGGTTCCGAGCCTACAAGCAGCCAGAATAGTGTACAAAGAAACTCCAGCCATTGGGGATCTCATCCTCTTGTTTCCCTTCTGAAATTAATCTGAGTCAACATTGTTCCTCAGAAAAGATAATTATTTCACCTTTTGCAAAATAGCCCTATGGACAGATACCTCTGAACTGAGAGGCTGCGTTCCAAGGGAATCTGCTAAGAGAGAGGGATTAATTTATACCAAATAAAAACAGTCAAAGCACTAGGCCATACAGAAAAAGAGAATAATTTATTTCTTCTCTCCTATTTCTTTTATTCCTGGCTGTGTAATGGCCTAGTTTCTTTCTCCTTACTTCCTCACAGACTGCTTTAAGCTCTCTACTAACTTTTAAGTTGTCCTCTCAGGATTTACCATATGGATTGCAAAGCAGTTCTTAAAAATAAGAGAACATTGCTGTGCTACTGAGTATTTCTGAGTGATTGTAYTTCTGAGCTACCCAGCCAGCAAACACCCAGCTCAGTGGGATTGTGTCCAGTGAAGCTGGGCTTCTRTTAGGTGAAGCATTCCTGGGGTGCCAGACTTCACGTGTATAAGATTTAATGAGCTTCAGTTGATTCCTTAACTATGTAAGCTAYGTGTAAGCACATGAAGTCTTTAAAGTTTTGTAAAGACCTTTATATCTGCAGCAGCTTACATAAAATATTTACTATGGGAACAAAGTTCCTATGCTATATTTTTCATTAAAATCTCCTCTRTAGATCTCAACACATAAGTCCAGTTCTGCACACTACTTGCTTTGATAGCACTCATCCCTTGGATTAAATCTAAGATGCAAATACATCTTTGTATTCCCCACAAAAAAAAAACAAAAAAAAACCCCTTAATTCTTTAAGTCATAAAGATTAATTATAGCAGAATTGAGCATTGTCGTGATGCACATAAAATACTTTTAATATTTTTGTGTAGCATTGCAAGCTTTGTCTGCATTCCCCATAGACTGTCAATATCCATGGTCTGGGATCTGATACAGGTCTRAAACCTGTGGTGGATTCAAGGCTGAAATTTTTGTATTTCTAAAGGATAAACAGAAACCATTTACAATTCTRCATAGAGCAGATTCAGGAAAGAATGTTGCCTCAACCTGTTGCTTTCACTTCACATAGGGATTCACAACCTTCTTTTGTAAAAAAAGAAATAATTCTTTAAACAATCAGCACTTGGAGTTGTTGTAGAAATATGTCCTTTCTCACAGAGCCTGTGCCCTCTGAATTTTCCATTACTGTTCTTACAATTCATCCATAACTGTTCTGTCAGAATCTTAATCAATCAAATCAATCAATCAGTGAATAAATCTTGTACYTTTCTTTGCATGAACACACTTAATCTTATTTTGTGTAAACATTATCAGTGAGCCTCTGGTTCCAAGTGAGGCATATCAGCAATTACTATAAGCCAGATTATGTCACTGCTTTATAAATTGATTGCTTTTTTGAGCATGTAATTCTTAGCAGAATTTGATTTTATTTACCTTTTTTTCTATAGGAAGTGAAGTGTTTTTCCTCACCCAAAATCAATCTTTCAACATTGTTCAAGTTCATAAGACTTCATTCACAGGCCTACATTCAAGTCCTACTTGACCAATTTCATATTGCCATATTTGAATTTCCTTTACATTGGAACAGGCTTTCTTTTATCTTGTTGGTGATTTGCACCTCAAACAGATGCTTCACTGCTTCTCAGWTCAAAATTGCTACTAGCCAGTATAAGTCCTAGAAAAGCTCCTCTCTGTATTGATAGCAGAATACAGTTTGAAAACAGTAACAAATAACAGATTGTTAGGAATAAATTCAAATTACTATAGCATAATTCCATTTAAATGCATTTGGAATGACATTCTGGTTTTGGAAATACCTTCTCCATCCCCTAAAATTAACAGCATTCTGGAAGATGGTATCCATTGCTTATATTTAATCTCAGTTCAAAGCAAGCTGAGGGCAGAACAAGAAACGTTCAGGCAGAACAAGAAACGTTCAGACAGAACAAGTCTGAGGCCTTGCAAATACAAATCTGGTAGTGGCAATGGCAAATTTGTAGGGCTACAGAGTCACCCCATCAGCCCAAGGTGAGTACCAAGACATTTCCTGAAATCTTCAGTGTAAATGTGGGGACCTGGGATGTCTATTGTACTGTACTGTSTAATGTAACAGATCACATGCTTTATAATGAGGACTGAAGCTTGTAAGGCTTGTCAGGCTCTGAACTTTTCTTCACCTGCTTCTAACTTTGTTTTTATTGGTTTAAGCRTGACAGCCATTTCTCTAACTGATCAGATGTCAAAGGTTAATTTGCTTTCTTTGTGTTTATCTTTGTGTGACCAGAGCTTTGCATGGATACTAGTAACAAACAATTATTCCATGTAGAATGAGATATTACAAACCTAAATCCCAGTGTATTGATGCATACAGCAGCCTCAGGTTGGGAGGCACCATGTATGAGGTAGAGTGAGAGAGATGAGACATAGGATTATAAGGGATGGGGCACAGGGTGGATACTGGAGACTCTGCAGCAATAAACAATAAAGAGCTTGAGCAGGACAAACATTATTCTATATATAACAAAGAAATAATATGTAACATACRTGAAAAGTATCTCATACATTAATTGTGAATGCAATATGGAGTTTGATACCAAAGAAGAAGACCAAAGGTTTCAAAGAGTGTTAGCAAACATGTGAAAACTAKTTGSRGCGGATCTCTGGCAGAGAAATTTAAAAACATCGACATGAATATAATTTTCCTTTTGGTGACAGACTACAGGGGTTGACAACACTCAAAATACACCTTTACCCACCTCTCCCCCTGCCAGCATAACCACCAGACTGAAATAATCTATTTTAGGATCCTAAAATATTCTCTGTAGGCTACGGCTGTAAGAAAATACAGAGTTTGAAATTGTTAACTTCTCTAACAAAACAAAAGCTGCTCTTTATAAGTGCCAAAAGTACAAATTTGGAAATGTAAAACTGAAAGGTTAAAGAGATATCAGTTTATTCTTTGCAATGGTTTCCTAGAAAAATTAATCTGCATTAAATTCTAAGCATAAAGCTTGAAATATTTCTTCAAAGTGATAGGCATAAAGATAAACTTGTTCGTGATCATTTAAGGATTTTTTTTGAGCACCTTGATAGATATACAATGATATAAGGGCTCTACTTCCAAGATATGAAATGTGCAGAAATTATTTAAAGTGTTGAATACTCYCACAGTTTTTAGTTTTATGCTATCATACACACACACACATCCAGATATCAGATAGATCTTTTTCTAGTTCCAGAATATGGAACTTAGAGTGGCCAGTAAGAGACAACTGGATAACAGGGGTTTATGTCTTTACTTGTAAGACTTACCATTGACAGAAGACAGCAAAACACTCTACTTAGTGGGGTTCCATTCTTTAACAATGGAATTTTAGTACCACTGTAGGGAAAATAGTAACTCCACACAAGAGCAACTCATGCTCAAATAATTGGTATATTTTGAATATCACTGTGTAGAGTCTCTCAATAAATTATCACAGACAATTAAGCACAGGTGTTTTGAAAGAATCTTTCTAGTTGTCCAAGATACCRTAATTTATGAACAGAATGCTTTCCTCTCCCTAGGAGAATTTTCATTAAAAAGAAAAAAATCCAATATACTTTCCAGCTAATGATAAGTAACTGATATAATAAGAATTGACAGGTCACAACTTGCTCCTTCACCCTTGTTCAAAGCTGTAGATTCATAAAGTTTTAAATGTGTTTATGCAAAAACTCAACAGGAAATTCCTGATTTAAAGCACCTGCTATCATCATCTGAACATTCAAAATATGAAAGACTGTATCTTGAAAAGTGAATCTCTTGAACCATACTGATAACTGATATTTTGAAAAAGTCTAGCTGAAGCATATTTTTAYCATGTAGTAATTTTATTTCTTAGATAAGGTTGTATGGTACTTCATAATTCAAAAGCATTTTCATRAATGTTTTAACACACAAACATGACCTTCTTAAAATGCATGCTATCACTGTATTCACAAAAAAGAAATAATGAGATATATTGCCCTTTTTTTTAAGAGAGAAGGAATACAAGCACAAAAATATCTCTGTAAGTACTGCAAAGCTATTACAAAAATGCATTATATTCTATCAGTAGTCATTTGAACATTTTAGAACATTAAGTAGGAATGATTTAATACCATTTGTTTTATCTAACAATTTTARCTGAAGTTACATGAAGGAGTGATGTCTAAATATCAAATTTTCATCAGTCTTGAAGAGCACCATAATTTTATTAGTATATGACTTTTTAAACTTTGATTCTTTCCTTCATTATCCTTTTAATTAGTTTTCTTTTTGAATAGAACATTAAGAAAATAAAGAACTCCAAATAAAATTTCTTAGGAAGACATGAAAATTMTTTTTGAAAATCCTAATTATATTTACATATATACAGTATAAATGSTTTCACAATAAATTTACTAGCACAGGGATAGGAATAAATTAACACGACAATTTTAGAATTACAGAAAGATAGAATGGTTTTGAAGGAACCTTAAAAATCTCATTTCAGAGACCTCCCTCTGCTAGCTTTTATACCTGAGCTGACATCCCAGGATATGGAATGGCCCTTTRGTTAATTTGGGTCAGSTGGCCTGGTYCWGTCCCCTGCCAGGACCTTTCCCCAGCCCCCTGATGGGCTGTTGGGAGACAGAGCTGATGCTGTGCCAGCCCTGCCCAGCAGCAGCCAAAACACTGGGGGTTATCAGCTCCTTTCCAGCTACCAGAGCAAAGCACAGCACTGTCAGGGCTGCTGTGGGAAAATGAGCTCCAGCTCACCCAGAACCAATACACATGTCAAAAATGCTTCAGAAGATCTTTAATAGATTGAATTTCGAGGGCTTTCAGGCATGAATTGTATTTTCTAGGCTGCCTTCTTGAAGGATGACTAGAAGCTGGAGAGATGCTTGGGTTTGGAAGGAAATACAAACTTTGGTGCCTGGGAGATAGATCTCCTAGTGTTTCCCTGGAACTCAGGGTRTCATTCTAGGATCCTTCACAGTATATCCTTCCACTGTTCAGAATTTGATTTTYTTTCCTGATATCAATTTGATCTTTTCCTTGCACTTACTTTAATRTATCACTGACTGCTTAGGGCTACAGAACTTTCTGCTTCCAGATTTCTAGTTAAATGACTGTATTGACAATAGAGAGCAGTAAGTAGTCATCTTCATTTATGTTTAGACAGAAAGTCTTTGAGGTAGTAGGAGAAATCCAAGCTTTTGGTGTGAAAGCAGACTGACTTAAAAGTGGCTGGCTGAAAATAAAATACATCAACTCTCTGCTTGATAGCATGTTAAATTGTATGTTCYTTTGTTCTTAACAATTCTTCACACTTACAGCAATTTTATCATAGTAGTTGCTGAATACCTGTCACTTAGAAAATGGCTTATAATGTAGTAAAAATGTATCTTTTTGATACCCTCTCTTTTCACTAAGCTCCTTTTCTTTCATCATAATCACATTGCCATCTGCAGAATACACAATTTTGTGTGTTATGTTGCATTTCACTTCCCCAAACTGCTCAGAGKATTCAAATACTCTGAACAACCCTGTGTAGAAAGGTAAGTTTTTCTTTTGCATGACAAGTTYTATTTTCATAGGACATACAAAGCCAACACAGAATTTCTAGGTTTTGATCAACACTTCTGTACAATTTTTCTGGCCAGCCTTTCATACAAACAGACATATCTCTGCACAATCAATTCTTTTTACTTAGACAAAAAATGATTATGACAGATAAAGACAGTTAAAGAATCTTATACAGAAAAGTTTAGAAATGTATACATTTTCTATTTCTATGTATATCTGGTGCTATGTGATGCAATAAGTTATCATGTATTCACTAAGAAACTTTGAGTTTCAGTACCAAAATGACAGAAGGTTTTATTATAAAAGTTGCAGCACATCCAAGCCTAAATTGAAGCAAACCCCATTAAAATACCTCTGAAGTAGATATATGTATTCTTTTTACATAATTAAAATTAGKAAAAAAAWTTWAAAAAMYCAGTCYRAATAGAAACYATTTCTTTTCAACCCTTAAAAAAGCATTGAGTAAATCAGSAAAAGTAGTTCTGCATTTTGCTAATGGTTTTCACAAGTACCCTTAAAGCAGTTTTGGTCAGATTTATTAATGTTTACAACATTCATTAAAGTTGTTGGAAAGTGAGTCAGGTTTGGGTTAATTTGTACAACTCCTGTCTCACAGAGAAGTTGCACAAATTACAGTGAATAAAAGGAAAACACAAGTTCTTTCAAGCTGAAAGTATTTGGTCAACCTATAATGACAGATCTTGTGTTTGACAATGAACTTACTTCTTTCAAAATAWACACATGTTTACTCCTGGAATTTACAGGGAACTATTTAAAGYTCACTCTTGGAGAGTTTTGGTTGCAATGTAGATGAAATTTTAATAGGTTTTGTTGAAGAAATATCTTTCAAAAAAGCAAGCTTGTTTTCATGACTTTCTTCTTCAGGTACATGYTCCTACATGGGTTTTTGTTGTTTGGATTCTGTTCTAATATTAGAACAGTAAATTTAACAGCGTTTTAAAGAAGTTTTCATTTTCTTCTGTTGGAAGCTTTTTTTAATGTTTCTTTTAAAAGGATCAGTYAGTTCAATATAAGATAAAGTGGTTTAATAAAGATTTTATTTTATAGTGCTACTTGTAAGTGGAATATCCATTCATTAAAAGAAGCCAGATAATATTTCTCAATTGAAAAAGACAAGTGAATAAAAAAATATCAGTGTGACTTCCTACAGACTTCCTACAGTTCTTTATGGATCAGTAATTTCTTCATAACCATGTTTCTAATGGACCATCACAGAGGAATATATTTAACTGTTTCACAGTCTAATTAGATGTGGCATCTGTCAAATGTGCCTGATTYATTGCTAACAACTACTAAACTACATATCAGGATACAGGTTGGCCAGCTAACAACAAGAAAAGTCCAGGTGTGCTGTATACTGGCTTTAGACAGAAACCACAGAGACTTTTAATGTCTGAAAAGAGAAAGCTATTTATAAAAGTATAAATTTTTTATTATTTTGACAATAAAATTAAAACTATTGGATAAGTTTTAACGTAATACCATTAGTCTGCTCTCTGAAAGGAAGAACGCTTCCTTTTGCATGGCTTGCTGAGGGCACAMAAGTTGAGGAGAAAGGAAAGTGGGAAGCTAAGCTCAAGTGTTCTGTAAGAATCAAACTATCAGTGCCATCTCAAAATAATAGGATTACTATTTTGAATGCCTTTTATTTTCCATTTTTGATGTAAAATGACTTAGGGATGGAAAGGCTGGGCGTGTCCTTGGCTGCAGTGAACATAAGATGGTTGAGTACAGGATTCTACATGGAGAAAAGCAGGGTGAAAAATAGGATTACAAAGCTTGACTTCAGGAGAACTATTTTTCCTTCTTCAAGGACCTACCTGGACGAGTCTCATGGCTTAGAGCTTTAGCTATTTTGTCTAATATTAATGTTAATATTAAAACATTACTTCAACTAGGTGCTCATTTCTTTGAAGAAAACCCAGCTCTCTAACTACCACTTTCTGCCAATAGACCTCAAGAGTGACTGTGACTCACCATTTCCAGAGGGGCAATAGCTTTTTTAAGTTTTCTAGAGAATTTAGGCATTGATCTCTCTGCTTGTATTACCTCACAAAGGCTCCAGTTAATGTCATTTGCAATGAGGATTCTCAGTCCACATTAGAACTAAAACTAAGCCCAGTAACTCATTTCACTCAGGGCATTGTAAAGYTGTCAGAGGGTAACAATTTCTGTCACAACTGATCTGATACAGTCATGAAGAAGTGACCTAGAGGTGAAATGCTCTATCCTGTTACCAGCTATGTGGGCCATCCAGCCTATTTAACTTTAATTATTTACTTTTGTATTTTACCTTTTTCCCTTTGCTCAGGAAGAMATGYCCTTAGTCTTCAGTAATGCTCAAAGGCAATTGAGCTATTTTACTTTTAAATGTAATATTAGGCCTGTATATTAGGAGAAAGAAAGCTATGTTACTCATTCTTCTACCTTATATATAAATATAAGGTATTGATTTTTCCTTTTATTTTGTGTTTCATTCTATCACCTTTTTATTTTCCTGTTCTTAAGATAGTAGAAATCTTTTCAAGTGTCAGAATAAAAACCTTATAGCATCTTAGAGGATGAGACCATTTGACTTGGGGCATTGTGGCTTAGGAATTCTAACTTTATCTGAAGGGARACCTTGACATCTTTATATTCTAGGAGAACAACAAGAATGTGAGTAGTGTGTGTGAAAATCTCTGTGATAAGAGGGCTAATTCTAGTCACAGTGCTTTCAAATAATGAGCTCATTCTTCAGCTATTGCCATTGTAGCAAGTCATCTCATTGTGTTTCAGTGCTTCAGCATCTCAGGACACATACTGCYCATTTTAAGCATCTACAAAACTGCTTTGCAGTTAAAAGTCTGCTGAGTATTGATTAAAAATCTCAAAGACAGAGGGACAGGGAAAGAGGGAAAAAAGAAAGGGGGAGGGGAAAGGGGGAAGAGAAATCTTTAAGAACCAAATCTAACACAAACCCAGTGAAATGCATAAGCTTTTGGATAGCGTAACAGTGATACACATTGAAAYGACTGCATTAGAATTGGAGTGGTTWATCTTTACTTTACATAGCAAATATTCCAGAAATGCAAACTGTAGGTTGATTTCATGGAGGTCAGCTCAGCAAAGATTGTTTTAGATTGGGTAGAGGAGTTAATCTAGAATTACTCACCCAGTCACCCATGACTAAGCTCTGCCTATGTGTGTATTTATAGTAACTGGTACACTCTACTTTCATCTTTCTTGTGGTCTTCACTCTTGTTCCAAGAAGACTGAGGAATATACAAAGGCAATATAAATTGAAATTAAGTTTTAAGAATGTCAAGGATCCTTGGGGTCATCTTAATTTGTACTGACTACAGGACTTGGAGAAATAAATGCATTCAAACATCTTTTAATTTCTTCAAATCAAGAATTATTCACTTATCTAAGACCTAAGGAGTCAGGAGCAGGATTTAGGTCTGCCAACAGGACGTTGCCATTTTCTCTGGTTAAATGCACACATTAAGAGTTTAGGAACACCTAATCATTTTTTGTAAAATACTTTTGATACTAATTAATGTAAGATTATAAATGTAGTCAGTTATGAAAACAGRTATTCCTTCTGTCAGGTCTTTCAACATTTCCTTGTGATTTTTGTTTTCTGTTGAGTGCTATTTTTACAAAGTGAAAAAGGGTACAAGCGAAACTAGGCTGTACTGATGAAAAACTAGTTGTGTCACTACAATCATGAAGACATCTTTAGAATCTTGGAAAAAAGCAGAGGACTATAACAAAATCACAAGTTCATACTTCGAAACAAAAAGCACAGGATGATTACAGAGGTATAAATGTRAATTAAAAATGTGCAGTTACTAATAAATGCAACTTTAAACTTTTTTTAGTTTGGTAGGGTCTATTTTAGGACATAATTTGAATGTATAGAATTGTGGTAAAGTTTGTTGCAGRTACCTGTTATTGACAAGCGTGGGTGGAATAATCTTCAGATTGCTGACATGATAATAAAAAAATCCCCAAACTGAATGCAGYTATGCCTCTTCAGAACAGCATATGCAAATGTGATCAATCTGATATGTTATACTAAATATGACATTGTTAACATGAAAGGAAAATATTCTTCTCTTTCTTGTACCTATATCAGTACCCTATTTCTGAAGAATCAGTTATAACTGGCATGRCTCATTTTTCATGCCCTTAATGCAGGAATATTTTCATCAGCTTTAGTTCATTGTCTTTGAAAGGGGAGCAAAGAATACCAGAGGAATGAAGCATGGTCAGAGCTGTTATTCTGTTTAAGTTTTTTTTCCATATGTAAAAAAGTATGTAAAATAGATACATTATTATGTATCTATTTTGCTATTAATTTGCCTAATACAAGCAGAAATACATTGCATTTGCAACAGAAATATAGAACAGAAAAGGAATCATCAAATATATTACTGTGGCTTAACAAGTCATTCAATATTAAGTCATTGCCTAATATGCTGAGTGTACTAATAAAAAATAATGTGACTTTATGTACCAATAAGCCTTTTGGATATTTAGTGATGTTTCTTATTTTACATGTACAGCACACCAAGAAACACAGACAGGTATTACAATTGATAAGTAATACTTTATTGAGCAAAATCAATTCTACAATTATCTGCGTTCTATCATGTATTTAGATAGTAAAATTAAAATTTACCATCTCAGACAGAAAGGAAGTTGTTATAAGCCCAAGCATAGTGAAATATTATTTGTGTTCTTCTGCTCAGGATAGTTTAGACAGAAACATTGAGAATGTAAACATCTATTTTGATTCTGCATAAGATACGTGTCAGTATTTTCAGTTGTTTGAGATTTCTACTGAATTTTTTGAGACCTTTGAATGTCAAAGTATGTCTATGAACAAAAATAATACAGACAAAAAAGGAATACACTTTTGACAAGTCCTCCAAATTTGGCTTTCTTACAATTTGACCATCTGTTTGGCTGGAGCTGGATTCCTCTGATACTGGCAATGGCCAGTATTGTCTCAGGTGGTGAATGCAAGAGAAGAAATGGTAACATAAGGTAGTAGGATGCTCAATTCAGCCAAGCAAAACCAAAATGTAGTACATAAAAGCAGTTACAATTTATCTTCTATGCACTCAAATTACAGAATGGGATTTTAAAGATTTTAGTAACTTACATTTTTAAAGGACTTAGTAAAAATTATTTAAATGTCTTTAGGCTAAAGCCAGATAAAAATAATTTTTGCAGCCTGAATTTTGAGTTATATGTGTAAGAAAAATGTCTATTCCRTAAATTAAAGTGCTGGATTTAGGTCTAACAAAAAGCACAACAATTTCCCTTGATAGTCCACAGACATACTTCAGAAAGGACATTTAAAACATATTAATTAATTTATAGATGCTCATCATATGTATATTAAAATACTCTGCATAGTCCTAAAAGTAGAAAACTAGAAAATTAATGTTGAATATTCTAATCTTCTCACAAGAAGAACCAGGTTTTTTTAAATCTATACTTTTTGGGTACCTACATTTTTTGAGAGCAGGACATGGAAACGGGTTTTTGAAGCAACTAAAATGCASAGCTAGTAGTGAACTTGCAGAGAAGGAGTTTTACCTCCCACAKCCTGTATAGCTGACAAGTTCTGCATAGCAAAGTAGAACAAGAACATCTTTTTGTGGTGAAACTCTGTGTTTTGCTCTRCTCAAGAGAGAACTTTCTTTGTATAAAATCTTAACTGTGATATACCATCAGTCAAAACAAATCAAATGCAAAAATAGATGTGGACATTTATTTTTGTATAATCTACAATCTAAGTATTGTACAGAAAAGTCTCAGACCTTTTCAAGATTAAAAAAAGAAAAAGAAAAAAAAAGATTTTAAAAAAATCATGCTGAGGGCATGATTTACTAAAAAAAAGAAAAACCTAAACATTCCATTCCCTAACCCCACATCAAAGACAGGGAAAAAAGGAAAAAGATCTAACCAAGGAACAAACTGTGAAAAAGGCTAACCTGCTTAATGCAAAAGTGCTGAAATTAACCCATAATTATGGTTTCCACTTAGTATATCTTGTACAGYGCTCCATTCAGGTTTTCTGAAGAAATAGTCCTATGGATATRACAGATTCCAATACCTATAGCTTTTTAAGGGTAGGCTTTAAGACTCAGTACAGCAAACTRAAATGACATTTAATTACTGATGTGCAGCCATTCAGTTCAGCTGATTATGATCCTTGGAGTTTAGTCATCATATGTAATTAACTTTTACTCTCATAAAAGCTTAATGTGCTGAAAAAGCACCAATGGCTGTGAATGTTACACTTCAGGATTTCTGACAGAATTCAAAATTAATTCTAAAAGACAATTTTTCTTACTAAGTGTTAATATAGCCATCTGCTCTAAAAAATATAAATTTGTTTTAATAGGAGCATATAATTATCTGTGATTTTTTTTTTTAATTTCATGGTCACAGTAACTGCAGTATGAACAAGTGGGGGTATAATTCAACTCTGGACAAGCAATCATGATTTATTAAAATAAAACTAGCAAAAAGACCGATGAGTAATATTTGAAAGGCCAGTTGAGTTTTCTTTTGGTTTTCCCTTTAAAAAAAAAAAAAAAAAGAGAAACAACACTTAAAACCACTGCAATTATCAGAACTTAATTTTATTTTTATTTCTGGAACATCTTAGTAGTAATTATGAAATACAAYGATCCATATATATAGCTACTTACCAAAAATGATGATTTTGTAGAAAGCAGATTCACTACTTCATGTATATTCAGTCAGGCTTTGCTGACCTTTGTTACAGAAAAGGGTAGATAGATCAAAGCTCTGAAGTAAAATCAGAGAAGAATTGTATCCAGAATTGTATTCCCATCAATCAGTTGTGCTTAGCAAGACAATTACAACACAATTAAATCTCTGTGATAGAATAGTGAAGTGAAGTGAAGGGACATGCCAATTAGCTCTTAGTGAACCAGGGTGCCAAAGCACAGTCACAGTTTGGTGAAACTGTTTAATCAGGCTAAAATAATCCCTTTGCCAATAAATCTAGGTTTCCTATTAACAGCATGCTATCATATACACAACAAACATAACCCTTGAGAACCCAAAACATATTTRAGAGGGTTATTGCTCCACAATAAAGTTATTTTAACAATGCTGGTTGCAGGAGAACAGCTCAAGCTCAGACAGTGGAGACAACAGGCATTTGGTCACTAGGCTGACACTGAAACCAGCTCAGCTCAACTTCAGCAAAAGTGAGCCCAGGCCCACCCWGACACCACATTCTCAGGTCAGGAGTACACATCATTGTGTATGAAAAATGGCAAAACAATATTTATGGAGCTACAATGTAGTAGCTGCATTGCCTTGCTCTGTGAGTAATTGTAGGGTGATAGAGGAGACTGGTTCTAACCAAAGGAAAAGACTTGTGAAGATGGTTGTTATAAAAATAATATACCTTTTTGAACCTTTTTATAAGCCACAGAATAACTTTTACAAATGCAAGAGAACATGAAGTAGGCCAGGATGCATTGCCAATGGCAGCATTATGATGGAAATGRTTGAAAAGCTTCTGGAAAACTCTTTAAGTGACCTAACGAAAGCATAGAAAATCAAGGAAACAAGAAATCAATAAATTCAAGAAGCYACAGAAGTTAGACAGAAGTTAGGTCTCACATACCTGAAGAAACTTTCTTGTGTATTTATACTGTTACAGATTTATCTTAGAAATGAACTTAAATTCTGTTTTAAAACCCTAAAATTATGATTGCATCTACAAAGAGGAATTTCAGCATGAATGATAATCTCCCATGAATATCCATGTGAAAACTGAAGAACTCCTGAATCTCATAATTGTGTGGTATGCCTAATGCTCTTAGCATTAGGCTTAACACCTGAGTTCTATTTAACATCTGATGAATTTTAGCATCTATAAGTGCTAAAATCTATTTTAATTGGATATATGATGTCACCAGTTGTGATGTTGACCACATTGTGGTATGACTTAACCTTGTCAGCTTGATGAGCTTTAGTGGACCTATGACATTAAACCTGAGAAAACTCTAAACATGTTGAAATGCTGTCTTTCATTCAGCAGCTRTAAAGAGAGAACTTACTCCATTTGACTCCAGTGAGAGCATGATTATTATGATTATGATGATTATTGTTAACTATCATTATTATTATTATTGTCTATCATTATCATTATCATTATTTTATAGGAGAGCCTACAAACCAGTGCAAGACATGATATTGCTTTCTCATCACATTCTCTTAGTAAAATWTATTGGCTTGTTTAATTTCTGCTTTACTAAATGAATTGTTATCTAATTGGCTTAATAGCTCTCYCTTTTGGCAGTAGTAGAAATGGAAATAATATTGAGTAATTCTAGAATTATCACTGAAAAGCAACACTTTAATTTTGTTCTCTGTTACATCAGTCACTATAGTAATAAAACAAATACTGAACTGTATTTATTTTCTCTCTGATTCAAGATCTATCTGTTGAGGCAATTCCCATATTATATTAATTATCCTTAATGGCTTARGCATTCCACCAATAATATATGTCCTTAAATTCCTTATATTTTTTTCCCTGAGTGCTATTGATTTCTGCAGGAGGGTTTTTATGAATGCAAAATTTTATTTTCTGTCTTTTCCCTTATATTTACCACATAATTGCCACGTTTCTTTTTTCTTTTTCAATTTCAGGATTAAATCTTAGGTAATTAACAAGACTATGCTTTGAAAATAGAAAAAAAATATGAGGCGAAGTCTATTTGGGACAACTTTCTAAACTTTTACCATTTTAAATGTAAGTATCTTATCTGCCTTCYTGCCTGGGCCAGAATTGATCATATTCAGGCCATCAGATATACTTACTATCTTTCTGCACCACATTGCTGCTGCTATGCTTTGTTTGTACGTGTGCAGTCTAGTTTACAGGCTTGTCTTCTGTGTCCCCAGAGGTGTCGAAAGCCTTAAATGACAAAACTTGAGGTCACATTTTATTGAACAAATCTCCATTAATTACTTCCAGCAGACCACTTGAATCAGCAGCCTTCCACAGTCTAATGAGATAAATTGTATTGAAAGGTCCTGCACAAATCCAAAGGAGGAAAGTTCAGGATAATTTGTCATCTTTACTAATTAGAAGTGATTTTCCTAGGTCTCAAACAAAGCCAATATCTTAGTACRAAGATATTCTACTTTAACTTAGGTTTGGGATTAGAAAGAATAGTCTCYATCAGTTTTTCACTATTTTAAATTGAATTTGATTCAAGAACTGCAYAGAGCTGTTTTATCTAACCTGTTAGATAGATAACCTGCTGTTAGACAGCAATTTGGAGTGAATAAGTGAATACTAAAACCAGTATATAAATGACAGAACTTCAGGGTAGATAGAGCGAAAGTATTATGAAAATTATATCAAAACCTTCCCTATATTTTTAATTGGTTGAGTACCATGTTCAAACTACCATGTTCATGCAGTAAAATCTGAGAGAAAGGGGAGGGATACATTCATTAAGACATTTGTCTTCTGAAACCACCACTGTGCACACTGGGGCTCTGTTCAAAGTCCAAGAAATCACTAGACTTTTCTTGCTCTTGGGGAGTGGGAAAAATTTCTGCTTCCACATAGTCTTTGCTTTTCTTTATATAATTGCCTTTATCTCAACCCACAAATTTTTTAATCCTATTTCCTCCCCCATCCCTCTGAGGAAAGGGAGTGAGGGAGCATGTTGATGGGCACCTAGCAGACAGCCATGGTAAATGCACAACAGAATTCATAAGCACAGCCCTCCCTATTGACCAGCTATTAAACTGATTATATGGATTTTTCTGTATTGGCAATACCATCTGTCCAGTAGGTTTAAACAGAAATGCATGAGTAAAAGTGATCTTTAGAGATCCAAAGGACATTTCACTGAGAGCAAAATTCTTTTTTTTTTTGGCAAAACTCCATCCCAGGCAATTATGTCTGGACTGCTTAAGTTCCACCTATAATTTTAACTGGATATAAAATTCTACTTTAATTCCCATCTGCACAGTTACTGCATATTAAGAGGCAAACATTTTATTTTGTCCAATGGCAACTGGGATGATAAAGGAACCTACCATAACATAATATTATATCTTAGTTAATGAATATTAAAATCTTGAAAAAGTTCGAATGAGTAAACTACTTAGATCAAAATATTCTCAAAGGATCTGAAGAAAATTAACCAAAATCTGGTTTCATGTGGATAACAATTATTTTTCAACTTTCAATTTCTACTAAGATATTCAGGAGTCAGTGAATATTAGTGGTGGGACCATGAAAACAAGTTAGTGCTGCAGAAGGGGCTCTCAGTCTCAGACTGGCTCCAGCTCTATATGGAAAGCTTGTGAGGGCAGTGAAGACCCAGAGTGCACAGCATCCTCTGCTCTTGAGCTCTCACTGTAAACACCCTGAAAGGTATCTGTGTATAMACTAAGCAGGTGAAACAAACAGTAAACTGATGCTAGGTGTGTCAGAGCACCATGGGTGTTAGGAAAACTTTTTATTGCAAGTGCTTCACAGAAGGATGTTTTGTGTGACTAATAAGAGCCTATGTCGAAAGAGGAAAAAATATTAACTGCATCAAAATAAAGTTTAAGCTAGAAAAAGATATGGAAGCCTATTGACCAAAAATATAATGGAAATAATATAATTCTTATGGCATGGTATCTAGTGCCATTGATATCAGTCACAGAGCGGCAAGCACAGAAAAATAGATTATAATGTCACAATTCAGATAGCTTCAAACAAACTAGATTTAATAAAATTAATTTGAAATATTTAAAGAACTGCTTGTAGAAGGGATGTAAACATTTATTTTTGAAGAAATGATGAAAAATGGGTGAAATTCTAGAAAATTGTATTTGTTGATAAATTTAAAATAAAAGTAAGCTGACTAATTTTTCTGTTATCCTCAGAAATATATGAAAAAAAAAAGTGCCCATCCACAGGAAATAAATTCAGTATCAGTCATTATGGAATAATCAGAAATAAATACAATTTAATTTTGATCTGTAGAACTGGCAAGTCTGAGAGTTGAGAGTTAGGAAATATTATATACTGTAATTGTGGAAAAGTTTTTAACAAAGCTATATTTGATATCTGTAAGAACATGGAGAGAAAATGGTAGGATGTACATTCATGAATGGGTACAAGACTAATCAGAAAGACATACCATGGGGGCCTTTGCCACCTGAGGATAAGTAAAGTGACATTTTCTGCTTGTCTGTATTGGACAGCAGTTAGCAATTATTTTCATTAGTAGTCTCAGAAATTAAATGAAATAGTCTTTTTATTTGCCTCTAATTTTGTGAGACAAAAAGCTGCAAAGGATAGGAAAAGGACTAAAAACCATTTTGAAAATTTGGAAAGAGTTAAAAAAATATTCAAATCAATAAATACACTTAAGTATTGTAATTAGGTTTTTAAATGTTATTAAGACTTYGACAGATAATCCCTATGAATTTTCAAAGARCGTGTTAGATTATGACGGATTGTCAGCTAGTCTGCTGGAATGGAAACAGACAAATGTACTTGATTGTCACTAGAAGGTATTACTCATGACACCACTATCAGCCAGATGGGTAAAGGAAGAGGAAAGTATCCATTCTAATCTTGCAAAYTTATAAAAACCCCCTACAATGTCAAAATGAAGGTGCCATGAAAATATGACTCAGCCACATAAATCCTATGAGAGAAAGAATGAAAGGCTCAGAAATGTTTTAATCAAATCAGGAGATTATTTCTGAAAGTTCTGAATATTTCAACACTGAAATATTTTTATCAGATTTCTAAAGAGATCTTATTGTTGATTACACTTTAACCCATGGAGACTAGAGGCGAGCAATCATATTAAGGTGACTTGCTAACCTTCAAATAACAGCATCAAAAATCAATAAATTCAGATTTGAAGAGCTKTTAAAGAGAAAGCATCTGATGCTCTGGAAAATAGAAAACAAATTAGCTTTGATGCTAACTTCATCCATAAAATGAAGCAAGATGAGTCGAGAAAAGAAGGAAGGTAACTTGAGTAATATTGTGATAAAAGACAAATGATGCAAGTAATGATTGTTGATATTTCTTCCAATACCATTCTTACTGCAAATCTGTATGTATCCTTCATTGAGGAAAAGTCAACAAAACCCAGATATAATGTCTTGCAGGTTTAGAATATTGTGTGCTAAGGGGACAATTTCTGGGGAAAACAGTTGTTTTCTAAATGTTGATTAGTTTGTTTACAACTAGTTCTAGGATAGAGTTCTTATCGTAATTAAAATGAAAATGCTTTTCTTCAAATCTTAGTGAAAACCCATGTCCCATTTTTGTCAACCAGTTCCGCTTTAAAGAATCAATAATTGGAAAGCGAAAATAGGTTTAATCCTATCTTGCTTTGGCCACCTAAACTTGCTTTGTGATTCATTTACTGAATCAGYYTCCAGAGCTCTTGATGGCTCTGTACAATACCTGTGGAGCTGGATGTAATGCACAATGAAACCCTACAGCCAATCTATAGTTGGGAGAGACAGACAGAATATACATGTATATATAAAARCAATATTATGTATCTCT
Organism: Alauda arvensis; assembly: GCA_902810485.1. Classification (NCBI taxonomy): domain Eukaryota; kingdom Metazoa; phylum Chordata; class Aves; order Passeriformes; family Alaudidae; genus Alauda; species Alauda arvensis. Next base: position 45,670 of record CADDXX010001114.1, on the reverse strand, counting down.
CCTTATGTAATTAAAAACTGTAGGTTGTGGTTTAATCTGATATTAAGACACTTAGATGCATGTGTCTAGACATCAGTACCYAGAGACGTGTCTGAGGTCTAAGCTTTGATTTATAGTGAGTAGAAATCTAGTRGAGGGAGTTTAGAGACCTATTTAGGTGGGCACCTGGCAGATGCTGAATCTTTGTCTAGACCCATGGAATGGATTGACCWGTGGTGAGGACTTGAACATGTGTAGAAAGCTAAATCTGGAAGATTTAAATCCTGCACTCAGCCTGGCCTAATCTGTAACTAAATTTAATTTATGGAGGTAGGCATGTGCTGAGAAATAGTAGTTCTCATAGAAGAGGAAGACATTCTGACAACTAGACATTTGCTGGACCTAAAGCTCAGAGCACCAACTTTAAATATACATTGACATCTATAAGTTTAACTAGTGTCATGGCACCACAGTATAAGACTCTAGTACAAAACCAGACAAGAATAATTAGCCCAGAACAGAGCAATGGAAAGGAGAGAGATTAATTTGCTCTTCACTGTCATGTTGCCAGTGACTGAATTGGAGCAGAGCTGCATTTTGGCTAAAATAGGTCAATGTAGCAAGAAGGTTTGGATAAGGTGTACCAATTTAATAACAGTGATTAATACATTAAAAATTCAAGGATGTGATTGCTGAGTCTGATCTGTCYTCAGGAAAAGAATTCTTGCTATAAGCAACATTTCAGCTGAGCCTTAATCCATTTGTAGTTTTAACTGTCCTGCCCACCCCAGACTAGTTACACATTTTCTAAAGTTTTAACATTTATTCCCAAAATAAGAAAAATAACTTGAAAAAATATCAGGACAGCTTCATATTTTTAAAGAGAAATGTTCCTTCTTTGCTTACACTCCTGACAGTGAAAGAAGATGGACTTGCCCTAATCCCAAAGTGATTTCTTCATGGTAGCAAGTCACAATGATAAGAACATTGGCTTACTTTTATGCTAACAATCTCAACAATCTTATGCTAACAATCTTGACTACTAGTCAAGGACAGTTCATGTCCAGTCACTTTGGAAGGAGGAAGTAATGATAAAGATTTGCCTAGAAAAGAAAACCAAAGATAACGTTCACTATGGCAAAGGAACATGATAAGGCACTTCATATTCCTTTTTAATTTGAAGCTTTTTATACCAAGGATGACTCTGAATAAATCTCACAGTTTGGAGATTATTATCACTTCCTCTGGCCATTCTTTCACTTCAGAAATGAGTAGAAGCCAAGGCAGATGATTGCAAAGAAAAAAAAAATTTTTGTGAGAAGCTATGTTGACTTTTCCTAGCCCAGTACTATAGTAAATATCACACCAATGACAGTATTTAACASAGAGCTTAGCTGGGTAATACTTATTTCCAGAGGGCCTCTGGACATGTGAAAAATCACATTAAACTGGAAGCTTAGAGCTCCAATTTCCAGCAAAGTTTATTTCATTTGGAATGCCAAAACCCATTTTTGGTTGTTTATTTAACACTGATTATTTCTCTGTACTTGTTTTATGCAATCTGTAACTTTCACCTAAGCTTCACACTTCATCACTCAGAGTTTATGCAACTGCAGACTAATTTTAGTAAGCATTTAAAATTATTTATCTGATAGTTAATGTACTCTATGGTTGAATGATGAGGATTTCAAGAATTGTGGTCATCCAAATGACAGCAGCTGTCTGGATGTCATAAAAATAGATAAAAGTAATCACATTTTTGGTRGAAACTTTAAAGTATTCTGCAAACCTATGTGTTTTTTGCCTCACTATCTACAGCCAAGTGAATAATGATAAAACTGTTCTCTCTTAAATGCAACATTTAGACAATGAATTTATCATGAAATAATGAGGGTTTTTAAAAAAAATTATGGAAATAGATGGTTTCTACAGAGCTTTATAATAAATTTTGTTTTCTTTAATTTAAAAATAAATTGATGGAATAAATTTGTGTTATTGAAGGGAATACAAAGCATTCATTTCCTAGGTTCAATTTCATTCTAAACTAGCAAGCACTTAACACTGTCAGCCCCTTGTGCTTTTAACTGAATAAAGGTCAGATAATCAGACATCTGAAAGGACAGCTCATTTATCATCCTTTGATAAATGTGTCAGTAGCTAATCTTTAGCAGTGGATGATAACACTACACAATGAAAAGTTAATGGATTCAAAGCACTGAATTTACCACAACATGGATGTAATGATGCTGTAGAGCAGAAAGTTCAAATTTATTCCCCATTTTAAATGAAATTATATTTTTGTCTGAAAGCATTAATTRCAATTTAAACATTATTCTAATATATTATGTTCCACAGAGGAAAGAATGATCTTGATAAGAAATTGTAATTATAGAACTGATTGAAGTATTATTTCAACAATCTAATGTAGTATTTCTATCCCATCAAGCTAATTCATGAATCCTCACCAGTTTAGAAATTACTTCTAAATGTCTCTTGSTACAAGTTTATATACACCATTTTAGTAGCACATGTTCTCATTTTTATCTCATCTATGATTAATCTAGAATCAAAATTAGTATAGTCATCCTAGACCTAAAACTGAGATTTAGAATTTTAGGCCGTATCTTGTCAGCCTTAGGTCATCATCCCTGTACAAGCATTTGAAATATTCTAAGCCATCTCAAATTACCAAAAACATACATTCAGACTATTCACTTATTTTCTCCAAACTTTATGAAACTTTTTTTAAAATCTAATTTTGTAAGTATTGTAAAACATATGAAAGAATAGTTTTGAATGAAGAAGATGGGTGGTCAAGAAAAATGATACAYAGGACTTATTAGATTCTTATATTCCTTGGATTGATACCAGAAGAAAAATGCCTAATATATGAGTTTATATTGCTTCATATAGTTACTGCTCAAAATAATAAACTTCTATAATTTTAGAATAAAAATTTATATAAAAATTTGTATCTAGTGTCTGGAGCTACTAATTAAGACCAAGTGTAAGAGTAGAGAAATAATACAATAAAAGCAAGAAAATTATTTATACTCACATGAAAACTCTTCTTCACAAGTTTTTTGGGAGCAAAACAAAATATTTGCATAATAGATTTTTCTTCTTTCATGAGTATTTTGTAGTTGGACTTAATTTTTTCTCCCTATCTCTAATATTTTAGTAATTAATTTCCTTATAAATTGTTCTTGGATAATAAATTAATAAATATCATTCAATTGGGAATAGCTTTGTGTTTTAATGAGTGAATATGAATTCTGATTATCACAAGATGGTCATATATGAAATGTACAATTTTTAGTTTCATTAATTCATGGTAAGAATAGGATTTCTATTTTCTTACTTAAAGATTCATCCAAAAGATAATGAATTTCTGACTTATGCAAAATTAGCTGAAGCACTTAAAAACGTTGATGTTAAAAATAATAAATAACCAAAATACATTTAAACAAATAGAAARCACAAAAATTATATTAATGGAAACTCATGTGCTTGCTTCAATGGTTTAAGTTCCTATAYGGTKTTATATGACAGTCTACAAATAYAGTAGTGAGACATTGTGTTGGGAAAACTCCTGCAAAATGAAGAAAGCTTTTTTAATAATCAGGATAGAAACAGGAAGAATAACTGTAGTGGCACTGGSTTGAGCACAGTCAAGGCAATTCAGTAACAACTGCAGACAGASCATTAAAATTTTGATATTGAATTCTTGGCTAAAAATCATTAGATGGATTGTGTTTTAAGAATAAATATTTCCAAATGTAATATAAATTTTAAACAAAGAGATAGAAATTTTAGAAAACATATTTCTAGGTTCATCCAAACTTCTGGGTATTTAAAAGTTTTATTTCTAACCCACTACACTAAAAATTTTACAAAGGTGACTGTTTCTCATGAAAAATATAAAAATATATTTTAAAAAACTGCTCAATGATCYTTACTATGTGCATAACATTAAATCCAAGGAAAGGGTCAAATTCTTTTTTTAATAATATAGTCCTAAAACTTTTAAGTATATGAGAATTGCTGRCTCACAAACAATTGCTGTAATATTGCTTTATGATACAATTCTGCATCATATCCAGGAGGGCTTTACAAATGATTGGTCAGATCTGAAATGTCCCTCAGAAGGTTTAAGACATTATGCATCCACTCACTTATAATATTCTATCAAGACAGAGTACATTAAAACCTCAGTCTGTCACCATAGCTATCTATCACTAGAACTATCAATRATCTCAAAATGCAGGATGGAAAAKGAAAAACAAAAAGAAAAGCACATTATTTTAAAATTATGCATCGTCTTATAAGGGAGGTGCCAGGTGCAAACTTCTACGTTGTTTTTGAGGATTTCATATCACCATAGGGCTTTAGTCTGCACAGAGCCTAAGGATTTTCATAATCATGATGGTTCACATTCACTGAAGAAAACAGATGTTTTCAAAATTCTTTTAAATAAATAGGAATTAGATAATAATAAAAATGGGGGGATAATGTGAAAATGAACAAAGCTGCTCAGAGATGTTTGTGAGAGATTTGGAAAACATMATATTTTATAGATACTTTTTTTTTACAATGAACAAAGTATAAAAAGTACATTTATGTTGTCTTGTTTCAGATGGATACTCTCACACATTATTGCTGTTGCTATTGCTGTTGTTATTATTAATATTATTACTCCTGCTGTTGTTCTGCAGATAATGTAAGATGAAAAACCCAAGAGATTTGGAGATATGCAAAATAAAGTCTCATACCATATATTCTTTGAAAATAATRTATATCCCTTGTGAAGCTATGAAATGAATAAATTGCAAAGCCATTATGAAAGGAGTTAGCCTCCTAGCTCAAATCCAAATTACTCTCTCCACATCTTTGAAAATTGCTTAAAGGAAAAATAAATAAATTATCTCTAAAGTAAATTTATCTTCAACCCTAGATGTTGAATTACATGTAAATCTATGACACTGCTTACTGTAGACAGCAATTGGAAAATCAGGGCTTTTTTTACATTCGTTTGAACATTACAGCTTTGTCCCAGATTTTCTACCACAATGTTAAAATTATATGTTCCCGTTCTTCAGTTATTCTGCCTTTGGCTATTCTGATGTTGGATAATTTTCCTTTCTATTTTCCTTTTTTAACTGAATCCCTGCTCTTCATAGACTATCTTGGATGATTTTCTGTCCCATTAAATTCTGAGCAAAAGAAATGGCAGTTTAAAGTTTCTGAAGACCTTTCCTGTCTCTTTCCAACTCTTATCTACTTGCCTCTGAATCTCAGAACACTAGAATCGCTGACACTGGGAGAGAACTTTGCAGTTCATGTTGTTCAATCCCCTTGTTTAACCAGGGTAAGGAGCCAACCAGATGCCCAGGTGCTTATGAGTACATCCCATCAGGACACATGGATTTACGTACGGACAGTTTTCTTAAGTACTACCTGATCTCATTCTCTTCTACCAAGAATAAGTCTTCTTTTATCCAGAATTTCCCTTCACCTCCAGGTCCTTTGATTTGTGGAAAAAAAATATTGACATAGTGTGATTGAGTGCATCCTCAGAAATGTATCAAATAACACCCAGATGAGTATTTTAGTTGATTCTCTTAAGGAAAAAGATATCCAGCAGTACCTTGACAGGCCTGAGGAGGCTGTGCAAATGCCACAGAGTTAAAGAAGGCCAAGTTCAAGGCCCTGTATGTGGGTTAGGGCAGTACCCAATAACAATGTGGAATGGGAATAGAATGGATGGAGAGCTGTCCTGTGAGGAAGGACTTTGGTATATTGTTGAATTAAAAGGAGGACRTAAGCTGGCAATGAGGGGTTTCAGCCCTAAATGGCAATCATATCCTGGGCTGCATCAAAAGCAGCATGGACAGTAGGCTGAAGAAGAGATTCTGCCCCTCTGCTCTTGTGACACCCCATCCAGTGTACTGCATACAACTCAGCAGCCCCCAAAACAAGGAAGTGAACCCRTTGGAGGGAGTCAGAGGAAGCCACATAGATGACCAGAGGAGTGGAGCACTTCTCCTATGMTGACAGAGTGATAGAGTTTGGGTTGTTTAGCCTGCAGAAAAGAAGGCTCTGGGTAGACCTTACCTTCCAGTACCTAAATGGAGCCTACAAGATGGCTGAAAAAGGACTTTTAAGTAGTGACAGGACAAGGGGGGAATGAATGGCCTTAAACTGAAAGAGGGCAGGTTTAGGTTAGATAGTATTAAGAAATTGCTTACTATGAGGGTAGTGAGACCCTGGCACAGCTTGCCCAGAGAAGTTATGGATGCCCCATGCCTGGAAGTGCCCAAAGCTGGGTTGGGTGGGGCTTTGAGCAAGTGGGTCTAGTGAAAGATGCCCTTGTCCATGGCAGGGAGTTGGAACTACAGTCCTTAGGGTTCCTTCCAACCCAACCATTCTATGACTTTGCCATTATTCTCTGAACACAGGAACTCTACAGCCTTCTGTACCTCTTGAAAACATTTCTTTATGAAAACATTTCGCAAGATTAAGAAAAAAAAAATTGATTCCTCCCAGGTGCAGGAAGCACAGAACTGAGGTCTCTYCCTTCTTGGGAATATCACAGGAGTAAGCTGTTGTAGAGTGAGAAGAAAAAAATTTCTACCACAATGTTTTTTCTTGAAAGAAGAGTTATGACAGGTATGCTGCTATTGAGTGTGGGCTTGATGTAGTTTAAGCATGCATTGGCTTGGGTTTCCACAGAAATTCAAAATCAGACATATATTTTGGAATTTCCACGTAACAACTAGATGAATGCAGGCAGCAATCTTTGGCAGGACTTAAAACCTAAACCATACACAGTGTGATCCAGAATCTTTACTGAGGAACAAGTTTTACTGGTGAAGGCCAGTTGCAATCAGACTTTCAACTGACTAAATAATAGATTTTCATCCCTTGCACTCCTGGGCTTTGATGTTTACATGTAATTACGTTTCATTTTAAAATTCATTAATACTTTTGAAAATCTAAATGTAGGGACTTATTTTTACTGCTTTTCTTTTCTGGACTGCTAAGGAAGAAGTTTTTAGCTTGTATTTTTGTATGGCTTCTGCTACTGTATCTCCATTAACAAGGATGACAGAAGAAAGTTTATACAGTGATGATATATATCACTTAAAAAGTGATGATTAAACATTTCCACTATAATTTGAAGTCACATTTGATACAGCTGTTAAAGATATGATAATTTCACTTGAGGAGCATTTTTTTTTTTACTTCTGGCTTTGTCAGCTAGTTTTATCATTGTCATAATTTATATGTACTTTAAGCAGGATGTCATTTGTAGCAAAATTACTTACCTCAAACATTTTATCTTCCACTTTTTGCTGTGCCCAAATATTCTTCATTTCAGAAAGCTTTCAGTATGCATGTGATTGCTCATAGAAAACCCTTCTTGTCCTCCAAATGTGTGTTTCACACCTTTGCCAATAAACAGGATAATTGCCATTGTCAGTCTCAAGAAAATAAATTTTTTTTGGTCAGGTATTGGGCTATTTAACTATTTACCAGAACTGGAAAATATTTTGTGGTGTATAGAATTCCTTTACAATGTATTTGTGCTTCTAATGTTTAGCAAATAGAATCTCTTTACTTACACTGTGGTGAATTTCACAATGTGAGATCCTAATTGAGAACCAAATGTAAGATGGGTTAAATCAGAAACTATAGATATCCCTAATTGTCCATGACTAGATCTACATAGATATACTTAGCYGTTCCTTAGGTTAATAGCACAGACATTCTGGTAATTAATTAATTGAACCCACTAATTCATTGATGATACCCAGTAACTTTTGAAGAGTTAGTTTCAGCATAAGAGACATACTTAAAAAACTGGAAGATTGAGGCAAACTCTAAGATACTTACTAATTCCAGCCAGCACAGAATATGCTAATTACTAACTAGAAAATGCTAATTGTTACATGTAGTAGAATATATAGCAAAGCCACCCAAGAATTGATCTGCTGGCTTGTGGGAATGTTGTCACTATTTACAGAATACAAAGAGGTTTCACAAACATAGATTTTAGTCACTCAGAGGCATTTTGATGAGGAAGAGAACTGCTCTGCCTCCATTTTTTTAACAAAATAGGCACAGAGGTATTTATAACACAGTTGTAATAGGAATGTGCTTTCAATTGAAAATAAACWATTTTCCCCCCACAATTTCTTCTGCCATATTCCTATTAATTCTTACATACTATTTGGATTTTTTTTTCCAAATATGAACTTTATAAACCTTTACAGACATACCAGTAAAAGGCTTTTGCATTAAAAGTAACTGTCTGATCAATAATGAAGATAATGCCAAAGAGTATTTAACATTCACAATAGAATGAGAAGTTACAAAATTAAGAAAAAAATAYTTTATTTAGTTCTCTCCAAAAAGAATTTCAAAGCATACCTTGAGGCTGCCATGAACAAAATCTATCAYGTAAGCAGCCACCTGTAAACAATTTCTACAAAATTTGGTGGAGGGCATTTATCATTCCTCAATTGAAATGTCAAATCTAATTAGACTTTCCCTCACCACATTGCATCTTACACAGTGTTACAATGAGAGAAAGACTTTCTCTTGAATTACTAAAAAGCAATGGGGTTTTCTGTGAAAGCTCCAAGAGGAGCAAGGGAGCCTTTCTGTAGCATTTCCAAATGCAAGGGAGTTAATTCATCAGCTGTTTACAGGCCATAAAGTATCTRTGGATTTGATATTTTAGCTGGATGAAGGACACATTCAATCTCACAAGACTCCAGACCAAATTGTTCTATGATTAGGAGAGWTGTGTCCAAGATTCACAGGTTGGTTTGATAGTGACTGGCATCATATATTGGCTGTTTGGCAGAGTGGAGACTTCACTATTAATTTTGTGGTACTTGCTTTTAATCCAGTATGACACATCTTAACAAAGCTAAACACCAAATGATTACCAGTATGTTCTTTCAAAAAAGGGTTTCAAGCATCTTTCTTTTCAAATAAGGGCTGTTCAGTCCAGCCTGCAAGTCTGTATAACAGAAAACACAGCAGACAGCAAAATGCTAAATATTATTCAGAGAAACACAAGTATTAAAATAAAGATTGGAATATTTTATAAAATCCACCACTGTTAGCTATACGGAAAAAAATAAAATAGGAAATATTCTTTTCTTACTGATCTGAAAAACTGCAAGTGTCATGTGCAGACATGCCTAATGCAGTCTAATGATTTGAAGACATGAACCACCATACTAATAACATTGTAGGCTGSTCAAATTGTATCTGTATATAAATGGAGTTATTCACTTTCCTTATTCAATTGAAAATTCAAACTTTACAATTACGCTTTTATTATAATGAGCAAGCCAGAGTACCTCTAGAGTTGTAACTCCTCTTTTTTTCTCCCTTTCCCCAACTTTCATTTATTACAAATAGAATAATTGGGTAATTGAGTTTGGGTTTTTTGGAGTTTTTTTATTTCCTGTTGCCATTGTTAGTGTTTTAGCTCTGCGTTTTTTTTTTCTAAGATTGACTCTCATTGTTATATATAAAATATTGTTAATTGTCAGAATCCAGTACTGTGTGTCTAAGTTCTTTCATATATTCCAAACAAGGAGGTTTTAATTTTTAATACCAAGTTTGCTTTCTAGTGAATATTTTATGTTACAYGGGACTTTGACTTTGCAGAGCAATACAGCAATATAATTAAATCACAAGACAAACAAATTCTAACAGCTACAATATACAGTTGGATACTAATACAGATGTGATTCCTATTAGAGGTCTTGTAAGTTCACCATCATGATGCTGGGTGTTCTCAGTCTCCAGAAAGAATATGTGAGTTAAAGCCAGCTCAAGCCCTTTGCTCTCATCAGACTTAATTTTGTTGGTTTTTAAATTTTTTTGGGAGTCATTTCACATTTCACACCCCCATGCAGGACTGACYGGCTGGACAAGATAATGCTTTGTGTTAGCTACTGCAGGGAAGGSCATTTGCACAACTTCTTGACACAACCAAAAGACACAGTCAATTACTTGAAGTAAAGGTTCCTCTCTGGTCCCCTTTGTGGTGTGCTTCYTTTGCAACAGCTGTGCTCCTGTAGATCCATAGGGGAGCAGAKATCCACCCTGAGSCCAGAGTTAGCTCCTCATCTTTATCTCAACCCACAYGCATTTCCTTCACGTTTTCTCCTCCAGTCATGTTGGGGAGGAAGACTGATGGAGTGGCTTGGTAGACATCTGGTAGCCAACAAAACCTACTGTGCCTATCTTCTCTGAGCCTTCTTTTAATGATTGGTCGCACAAATGAAATTGAGATCAAAAACAATTCTCTGGTATTGCACATAATTATTGTCTATAACTAGAAAAGTCTTTGGCAGGTATTGGGCAGTAAAGACTGCTCATCTTCTGCTAACAGTATCATTTTTCTGGAAAATGAACATGAAGAGATAAARCAGGCAACAAAGTATAAACCTAAAATTCTCTCCTGCTCATTAATTTTTTTTTCTGTCATGGATGAGATGGAACAAAATGTCAAAAATGGAAGAACTTCTATGTGGCAACACAGAAAAATATTTTACTTTCATCATTCTTTTGCAGGTGTTYTGACAGCCCCCAGTCACTAAAAATATTAGCAGTATGTCAGAAAGTTAATGGAAACTCTTCATTCATTAAGCGTGTGCATCAGTTGGAAGCTACACTGTTCTAATTCAAAATACAAAATATATTTGGGAAAATGTAGGAAATGAACAAAGTATCTAAATTTTGAGTAAAATTATTCTCCACTATTCCTCCCCCTTCACCAAAATTAAGATGCTTTGAAATCAAATTTCTGTAAAGTATGTTCATTATTTGCAAGTACATCTATTCTGCTCTTAACAGTTTTCAGCTCCTGMTTCTATTTACATTTGCAACTCAGATGCTTGTTTGGGTCTTGATAAATTTTCAATGTACTTCCTTCACATTAAAACAACTGTGGTTCTGCTTAGCAATAAATATTAGAAATTATTAATTTTCAGGGGGTTACTTCTCTGTGTCATGATTATAKTTTATGATTGCATTTTATAGGTGTTGTTTACGATGGGATTCCCAAGTAATTGCTTGGAAACAACATTAAAGTTTGCATTCTTGATAGCTTTCAAGAGGTGAAATACTGGTTTCCATTAGTAAGGACGCATACAACAGACACATGAAAGTAATAATTCAGATCATAACCACAGGAATCATCATGCACCAAAAGGCATATGAATTATTTTAAAATACAAGCGCTTTTAAGACATCTTTGCATTAAAAAAAAATATAAAACAGATAGCAAAGTCAGTTCTCTTAAATGTATGCTATTTCAGTTCAATTTATTTGATGCTTTGTCAGAGTATGAGACTATTCCAGTATAAGTCACATCAAAATGAATCTGTGATAATTTCTTATGTATAAATGTGTGTTGATTGGGGATTTTTTGTATATGAAATCTATTTTTGTGTCTGTTGTCATATTTCCTTGATTTTTGTACTCATGCAAATACACATATGTAGATATAAATAGATCCTAATGACAACCCTTCCCTTCAGACCTCTATTGAAGTTCTAGAAGTTCTTTGATAATTTAGTCTCTGATAACAAAATAGTAATAACAAAAATATCTGATAACAAAATAATGATAACATAGCAAATATTTATGCTAGCATCAATGGGCACATCTCAGGTTTAGTGATATAATTCTTTCATCTAAGGTCGTTGAGTTTTGTTTTGTCTCAAAGTTTTTTCCTAAAAATAAAATGAAAAATATTTATGCCCAAGCTTCTTTCATGGAAGACTGAAGAGTCATCAACTGTCCCCAGCATTAGCCAGCATTAGTTAAATCATATCTGCAAAAGACTTTTGGGAACTGCCTGAGTAGTACCAAGAAACTATTTTAAAGTATCATCCCACAAATGATCTATTGTTCTTGTTCTGATAAATCTTTTTGTCTTTATGTAGGTATGCACCACATAAGTTTATCTGTATTCCATTAGTTTTCATGTAAGCAATTTCCATTTCCATTATTTGCTTTTAATTTTTTATTGTTTCATTAGATCTTTTTGTGGCGTGAAGTGGAAATGGGGCATAGTTATAGTAGTTATCCTCTACAACAAAACTTCTAAAAAAAAAATCAACCAAACAACCACTTCCCAGAAAAAAAGACTGTTAAGAGGGAAAGTGATTGATCACCCCTCTGGAGAGAAATACAGAGGTGTTTCACAGAGAATCAACTTACCCCGACTAGATTTTTACCAACAAAATGCTTTTAGCCTRATCCTTATAAAAATGTCTTGGGATCCCTTAATGAACATTAGTTACCAGGGCACTGATACCAATTTCTAAAGTAATTTCTGTCTCTCAAACATGTTGTCATCTTGATAAAACATAATACTACTCCTTGCTGGGAAAGCAATTCATTGTGTTTGCAATGTGCAGACAAATCATTCTGATGTGAAACAAAGAATTGAGGAGTCTCTGCAGAGAAACTCATATTGATTAAAAATCTCGTTTTCTCTAGCTTTTGTAGCCAAACTGTATTACATGGAAATGTTGTCACATCCTTTAGAAATTCAGATCAAGTTAAAACCAGTATACTACTACATTAAATTTTAGAAGAGGCAATAAAAATGTTGTGCACCTTATTTAAATGTGATTTTATTGAACATGACYATTTTAACAACAATTAAAGTAAGTAAATATAGTACTAATTACAGAAATTAGGGGTGATAGCATTATTTACTATAAGATTTCCTTATGTTTGCAAAGATAACATCTTTTTTCTACCTGTCTGATAACTTAACCAAAATTAGCTAAACAACAATCATCTGAATGTTCAGCTTCTGAATGTATATGCCTGGTGAAAAAACACAAGAAAAGTAAAAAGAAGTAAAACACACAGTGCTAGATATTTCTCTGAAACAGGCTGAAGGAGGATATCTGAGTTTTTATCCATGTTAAATACCTTTTGCACTATGCTTTAAATTGAAAAGAAGAAATTTGTCGCRAAACAAGGATTGTTGCTAAATTTGCAAACTTAGATGTCCAATTAAGCCAAATTACACATCTTTTAAGAAGTTTGCAATGCATTGCATTCAATTGAAAAGCAGAATTTTACAGCTCCGTTCCCCAAGTACTCCATCTCAGCTGAGCATGTTCTGGCCAGGTCTCAGCAGATATTCATGCATCATGGAAACTCTCTGTCAGAATTCGAGGCAGCAGAAAAAASTTTGTTCCTCTTGAATAATAACTTGAATAAGCCCTCAAGTCTGTGTTTGTGTCCAGGCTGCAAGAGAAGTTGGAGAGAGGAGCTGAGAGTGCAAACTAACCTATTCCAATTMAATCACGATAAAAGACATTTTTGCACCTAGATGACTAAACAGAGATTAGAAGGGGCATAGGAGGTTCAGTTTCAAGGAAAACACATAACACTGAGACTTATTTAAAAAAACAGTAGGATACTGGTATCTAATTTCAGGAGATCTGTTCAGGAATTTATGATTAGAAGTGAAAAGGACAGGCAAATATACATGGATATAATCTAGTAAGAAATTGTAGTAGTGTCATAGACCCAAGGTGGTCTTTGCAAAATAAAATGATTACTATGTTGTAAAAGAAGAAGCAAGATTAGATGTAGAGCCCAGAAATAAAGTTTTTATTAGAAAGCATTTGAGCTCTAGTRGAAAGACATAAGTGAAGGTCAGAAGGCAACAAGCAAGGCAGTCTGAATGAAAAACCTTGGGGAGAGAAGTGGAATTTATTGGGCAAGATGTTAGCACACAGTCTTCAGCAGCATCCAGAGTTTTTATCCAGAAAGGAAAGAGATTAATAATGTGAGAAAGTATGTATGATGCTTAATAGCTTTTGTAAATGGAATCATATGTAAATTCCAGCACAAACATAGGAACAGTAAGTAAAATTACTGTTTAAAAAACATTCAATTTTGGGACAAAACAGCACATAATAACTGGCARTCATAGCACTAAGATATTTCCATGAATGGCAATAGAAAATATAATAACAGCAGTCATAAAATAAGTAATTAAATTATSTCTATAGTATTATAGAATTGCAAAAAATTCAACATCATGTTATCATTAAAAAACTTGSAGAAATGAGTTCTGGACATGGCATGCACCCTCAGTGCCAAATCCCTAGATTCTCCCAATAATCTTAAGTTAACAAGTCTCCTGTCTTGGACTTTAGGGTTCACATCTGTGATTCAGGTGAGCCAGTATTATCTGCTGAAATGTGAAGGTGACTTGGATGATATCCTCCACAGCAGCTRACTATTAGACACTGATACCTGCAGTGCTGATCCTCTTGACATTGAAAGCTTCAGATCAGGCACTTAAGCTGCCTTTTATCCCATCAAATGATTGGTCCTGTTATTCTGTTCTTTATTTCTCCATTTTTTCAGTCTGATTGTTACTTTTTTGAGTTTCTTTCTCAGCCTGGACATGATTGTTGTTTCATTGTCATCATGTCTTCTTCCTGAGAATAATCCTCTGGGTCTTCAAAACAAATTGGAAATTAACATTTCAATTAATCCATATCTGCTCAATATCAARTACATTTGTATTAGCCAGTGCCACACCAAGGCTTAACTTGACTTTAGTCATAATTTTTCCCCTGCTATGGAAGCCACATGCTATGGTGCATTGGATCAGCATTTTCATGATCATTCAGATCAGCAGTTCCCTTCTGCAACAGCAGTTCATTCATGCCTATTTTTCTACGCAGGATCAGCAATTCCCTTCCCTTACATAAATTTAAAGCCTTTTTGACATTCTTAAATTTCTTCTTACACATACAGGAAGGATCTGGGAACGGTAGGAACAAGAGGAAATATTAATGTGGATTCCAAAAGATAGAAGTACTAACTAGTTTAGGAGATTCACAAAATTAGTACRGTTCAAAGGGTCAGCTGGAGGCCCTTCAGTCAAATCTCCCTGATCAAACAAGGTCTCCTAGAGCATGGATCTTTTARTGACAAAATCTCCTAACCTATCTTCACAATTTATGATCACTTGTGACAACTGCTGAATTACACTTTAGGAAAAGAAGGAAAACTTAACTGCAACTGTAAAATAATCCTGTTGCTCATATGACTCAAGTCTGTAAGCTAACAATATTAGAATTGATAAGGAGTTTGTAACAAGGTTACTAAAACTCTATTTTGAAAAATCTGCAAATAAAATATTATGAAAATATTACTTACAAATGTATTTTGTTAAACCCATGAGTTTTGGCTAGCTGTTCTCAGAGACAGATGGTACCTCTTTAAAAATAATAATGAAATAAATTCTTGAGTTTTTAAATGAAGCCACTTTCCTGTAATTCTTTGTTAGTTTTTTAGGTTTTCAGCATCTTATTTTAGATTGTGTTTTCTTGTTTGTTTGCATTTTCTCAGTGTCGTGGTTTAAGTTCAGCTGGAAAATGGACACAAAGTCATAATACTTTTTATTCTCCATTACTGTAAAGTTTAATTTAAGTGGTAACTCACGCACTTATGATTTGTCATACTGTATTTACGTGCTCTATTCTTACATACCTGTTTATCAGTGTCCTGTTTTATATTGGGTTCAGAATTCCTAATGCTCATCAGAAATCATAATTTTTACTCCTTCTGAGTAGAATTCATACTGACTCTGAGAGAAGTGTAAACAGCTATGAAGCAACTAATAATGCTTAATAGTCCCCCATGTTGGGGTAATGAGTGTAGAACAAAATTCATTTGGGGATTCAATGATCAGTATAATCTGATTCAGGGAGAACTTAAATTCTCTGCCTCAGGGAAAAAGAAGCCCCTCAACATATGTGAAACCTGAATTCCAAACTCATACGGGATGAAGAGTAGCTTATATCCTACTGTCTAGAATATCTCACGAAGGAAAATGAGACAGTAAAACTGGAACACTTAGAAACATGTTTATAAGAAGTTACTGTATGCATCAAGARTATTTTCTGGTCTTTGATTTTAGGGTCCAATGGTGGAACTAAATCAAAATGCTTGTACCATGTCCTTACTGAAAATGAACAGATGGCCTTGATATCTTGGGTATGAATATTTTTTTTACTCATACACTTCACCAGCAAAATTTATCCCCACTGGAGGTGGGGATAAGGGAATGAGGGCAAGGGATGAGAGTAAAAGAAAAGACTGTGAAACATGAATGGCAGTGAAAGTCTATGAAATCTTTAGGATTCTGCTTTTCAGCTGATGGATTGTTTGGCTTTAAATCATCAAAGTTTATTATAAGATCAGTTTAGTAACCATAAATCAATATGAGACAGCAACTTCTCCAAAGAAGGAAAAGGTCAAATGGTGGCCACTCCTCATGTTTGGGCTCCTTTCTCTTCCCTCTGAAGCCTCTCCCCAGGGATGATTCGTGTTKTATAGAACAAAAACATAGACATAAACAACTCTGGCTCTCTCTCTAGGCTCCACCCTCTTCTTGGCACCTGCAAGCAAAACTAGAGCAAGTGACCAGTGAGAAAGATGGAACTGGATCATATTAGATCATACATTGTTGTTGTGAAGTACATTTGAAAAAGTACACCTTAATAACTATAAATTGGGCATTAGAAAATGCAGGGACACATAAACCCACTTAAATTAAACTTTACAGTAATGGAGAATAAAAAGTATTATGACTTTGTGTCCATTTTCCAGCTGAACTTAAACCACGACACTGAGAAAATGCAAACAAACACAATCTAAAATAAATAAAATTAACCTTCCTAAAGGTTAATTTAGGAAGGTTCAAAGGTTCAGCAGACTCTGAACCTTTGAACCTTCSTAAATTAACCTTTAGGAACACTTGCAGTACCGTAGCAACAAAACTGTCTCTTTTCTTGAAGATTAGAAGAGATTGGTTTTTCTTTTTGGGCAATTTCACTTTGCTTATGAATTGTTWTTTGCCATTTTTACCTATATGTATTTTGCATATTTTTGGCTTTTCTTTTTGAAAAAATGATGATTTTGAAAAGGTCCACTGGATTTTTCAGTATGAAAGAAATGCTACTTCAAAAAATCCTTTGTGTATATAAATAGATTTATATAAATATATATGTATTAATTTGTGTAAAATTGCTTTTAACAGTCAGGGTGGGAAACAGAGGAGACTTTCACAAGCCATTTGAGTCTATTTCTCTACAAAATACAGTAAAAACAATAGAGATGATGTTTCTTTCCAGGTAATGAGTCATATTTGAAGTTTTCCATTCCACAAATATATTTCGATTTATGCTTTATCAAATGTCTGAAAATTATTCATTCTCTTGTCCTTTCTGACTGCAAAAATGCACAGATATTTATCTAATATAATATGAACTTTCAGATTATATAAAGCAAAAAATTGTAACTTTTCATGAAAACAGCTATCCATCTGTACTGCAATTAATGAACCAGAATTGGCATTTTTCTCAGTTCTACATTTTCTACTAATCAGGAATTTGCCCCTGGGAAATACAAATGCCTGTGCTGAGTAGACACAGCGCATAAAACATCGACACAGAACATTTAATAAAAATCAGCATATAATGAAAATAATTCCTGAAAAAATTGTTGAACCTCACTGGCAAATAACTATCATTGTGCARTAAAGTATGGAGCCAAACTCAATGTCTTAACTTTTTCTTTTTCTTCTTTTYAATGTCATTGGATATAAAAMAKTTATTGCTAATTTATATTTGAAATATGAAATTGAGGTCTGATTAAAGATTCTGTTCTTAGAGAAAGAAACATTRTCATGTTCAAAATAATTTCCATACTAAACATCTTTTTTTCCAAAAAAAATATTGTAGCATCTCTGTTTTTACCAATAAAGAAACCAAGGAATAGATGTGTCCCAAGTGATGGACACCGAGTTAATGATGGGATCAGGAGTAAAATTGTCACCCTCTCCCTGAGGAGATATGTCCTCTATCTAAAAATTATCCTTTTCCCCTCAGCTGTTCACAGGCAAGAGTGACTACTGGCTGTGTTGTGTGCTTCATTGCTGATGGTCACAGAAGTGCTAGGCATGGAAAGAACCACAGGAAGGCAGCAGATGGTATTGTCCAGGGATGGAGTTGTAATTTATKCTCTTGCATTTACTACCACACATACATTTAAATAATAAGAAATATAATGAAAGAGCAGTAGTTCCAGTGATGGCTTTTGGCATAATTCTAAGCCTGTGTTCAGAGTTTTTGAATTAATTATCCTGTCAATCAGAGTCTAAAGGAAAAATCTAAAGATCCAGCTGTAATTTTCCTAAGAATACTCTCACAAAAACTAAATTAAAAAATATATTATATACTATTATATAATTCATGCCAGTAAATGAGACTTTAGAACTCAACATTAGATTGCCCACAATTTTTTTATTTATTCATTTAATGTAAAAAGTTTTCTTGTCCTAAATTCTTTATGCCTCAGGCATTCATCTGAAGTCTTGATGCTGTGAGCCTTCAGGCTTACCAACAGTAACCATGATGATGTTTTATAAATGCCTGTGTAGTMGTTTAAGGTTTTCTGCTGACTCATGGCCACAGCTGAGAAACGCTAATGTATCCTGTCACCTCAGCTACTCAGAATCATCTGTCATCTCTGGTCTCTTGGCTTGTCCCACACCTCGAGGTGCCTGTTGCCATTCTGTCTGAAGGRCTGACTGCAGCAAAGGAGGACTTTTGTGAACACTTACCATTATGTGAATTTTCAAATGCAAACAAGACTTTAGGGAGAATTAATATATTTCCCTTAGTTACATGTCTARTAACTTATCAGAACCATCAAGTCCAAAGAATAAAGTAGCTGTTTAGAAGGATTGAAGCCTACAAAAGCTCTATTTCATTTAAAAAAATATTTTTCCTTATTTTTTTTAAATTAATTTTTAAGTCTCGGATTATGGACAGAAAACTGTAGATACACTCACTTAAAAAGAACAGTTTCCACCACCATCTCCAAACCACAGCACTGTATTTGGCACTTTGACCCAAAATAGTCTAGTATATCAGAAGAAAAATCCCACAGCAGAAAAGTTRTATTCAAACACAGATGAACTTGAGGCCAACAGAAAATTAATGGGGTAAYATCAGAGTAATTATTCCTCCCTGAAGAATTTTAAATCTGCTCCTCAGAAGTAGTAAGTATTTACACATCAGACACAATAATAATTATCATATCTGATTTCTATCTGTTCTCATCTCTCTAATTTTTCTTGACTCCCGAACATTTTCTTATCTTGATATTTTAATTCCACTGTATTTAAATTTTATTGGATTTTTCATCTGCTTTGATCCATACAGTTATACCTCAGCTACTTGTGACTCATAAGAGGTATGCAATTATGTGCCTAATTCTATTTCAAATATTATGTCTTTTTGCCTAGGAAAAAAAATGATGAGTTTAATTTGTTTAATGTAAGAAAAAATACGTCCAAAATATTCCTGAATTTAGGGCTTCAGAAAATTCCTCTCTTTTCCCTAATTTTTTTTTCCAGCAAACTGCTTGATTTACACTTACTAGCAGGAAGAAGGATTTTATGCTTTCCACTCACATATAAAATGCTGAAATTAGCAAGATATGAATGATTTCTTACAGAAAACCAAATTGCTTTTCTTAGTTGCTCTGAGTTAATTTTATTACTTTAGTTTCAATTCTTCTCCCAAATTCTTACACAGTACTTTCTTAGAAATCACCTAAGCCTGTAAGGTTTAAGCTATAGGACTCAATTCTTTGTCTTGCAGACTTCCATCCGTTTTTGATTTATCTAACTTATTCCATTATAATGTCTGTTTAGAATTGATTGTTTAGAATGTGGTAAATTGTAATATTTTCACATTAAAGATTATAATACCTTATGAATTCAGAGTTTGGTTCCCTTATTTTTTCCTTCCCTTACAAAAGTTCTCATTTTCTCTTTTAGAATTTCTTGACATGAAAATAAAGAATTAAACATTTACAAACTTCTCCAGGGAAAACTTTGGYCTGCTTTAGCTTATCCTTGTTTTCTGTCAATCACTCAAATCAGCCTTTATTTTTTGTACAGTAGCACAATGGAGAATGAATCTCAGAGTGCCATGCACAATAGCTATTAGTTAACAAGAGGAAGTTAATCCCAGCTGATGAATTTTCACTTTTGTTTTACATCTACTTAAAGAGTTTCTAATAACCTCAGGGACTACGTGTTATTGCTTTAGGGTATATGCTTGAAGTCTTAGTCTGTATGTTTTTTGCAGCTGTGTCCATGATTACTCTGGAATAAAATGAACTTGGGTTTAGACTAAAATAATAATAGTCTAAAATTCATTCAGCATGAATGGCTGAATGTTTATGCTATGTAGCATAACAGAGACTAATTACATTTTTGTGACTAAACAACTTACTATGGCCACTGGCTAAGCAAACTGTTATAAAYAGATCAAAGCTGTGCTACTGAATCAGTATCCATGCAGCAAAATTAATTGTTGCTATGGTCTTGGCAATTTTCACACTGATGAGGAACGCACCTGAGGGAGGTCACAAAGTTCTTATGCAAAACTGAAATGTCCTGATACCTCGATAGCTGTTACATGGCAAAACTTGCCCCTGGCTCCATAAAATGTCAAGAGACACCTGAGGGAACCCCTCATGCTCTAATCATCAGCATTTTTGCATTAAAAGAAACATTTTGTGTCAAAGTGAATGGTGATACTAAGTATGCCTTATGCTCACAACACTGTTAGTAAGAACAATAATTTCGGAAGTCTCATACCTATTTTTTCTCTCTTTTTGATGCTTAACAGAGAATTTTGACCTCCCTGCATAAAGAATTTGACATTTTTTCTGGATAATGTGTAGACAAAAGAACAGAAGACAGGGTATACAAAATAGTAAATGTACCTGGAAAGCTTGAGCATTTGAGAGTTTCAAAAAAAGTATATGGATGTCACCCTTTATTAGAATAAAAGAAGCAGCAGTAAATTGAAAAAAATCACTATAATGTTGGCCAACTCTCTTGATTCTGCTAATAATTGAGCTTCTTTTTTCAGTATAAACAAGCATGCAATGTCTATTGTTAATTAGATACAATTGAGTAAATTCTGGTATAGGCTCATTTTCCAAACTAYGTGTGTTGACATCTGTACTAATAATATAATTATTAACAATTAGGATCAGCAGCAGTCATTTTCACAACTGAGATGCAAATGCTATAGAATTTTTCTGAATTATTTGTTTCTATTTAATCTCATGATTTTTTGTAGAAATATCCAGATTTTCAGGTTTTGCATGTAAGCAGGCCAGATTTACTTCTGGTACATCCTTTTCAGTGARTGAATCAAAGGATCACAAGATGATTGGGGCTAGAAATGACCTCTGGAGATGATTTAATCCAATCCCTCCTGCTAGAGAAGGTCCACCTACAGCAGATTGCACAGGATAATTTTCCAAGCAASTTTTGAATATTTCCAGAGAAGGAGCCTCCACAACATCTCTGGGCAGGCTGTTCCAGTGCTTTTTCACCCTCAAAGGAAATAAGTTTTTTCCTTGTATTCAGATGGAATTTCCTGGTTTTTAATTGCCCGTTGCCCCTTGTCCTGTCATTAGACACCACTGCAAAGAGTCTGATTCCATCCTCTTGATGGCACCCCAAAGACAGTGGCATGTATTTATAAGTTCCCCTCTCACTCATCTCTTCTCCAGGCAAAATAGTTCCAGCTCCCTCAGCCTTTCCTCATAACAGAGATKATCCAGTTCCCTAATCATCCTGACAGTCCTTTGCTGGATCCTCTCGGTAGTTTCTTGTCTTCCTTGCATTGGGGAGTCTAGAACTGGACACAGCACTTCAGATGTAGCCCCCCTAGGGCAGAGTACAGGGCCAGGATCACCTCCCTTGATCTGATGGACACCCTCTTCCTAAAGCATCAATGGTTGCTTTCCAGCAGGTCAGGCCCTTGTCTGTACTTGTGCATGGGATTATTCCTCCATGGGTGCAGGATCCTGCACTTGCCCTCACTGAGCTTGCTTAGGTCCTTCTCCACCCAACTCTCCATCCTGTCCAGGTCTGGCTGAATGGCAGCATAACCTTCCAGTGTATCAGCCACTCTTCCAAGTTTTCTACCTTCAGCACACTTGCCAAGCATGCAAGGGTCATCTACCTGACCCTGGGGAACACGACTGGTTACAGGCCTCTAATTAAACTGCACATCTGACTGCAACCCTCTGATCTTTTCCAATTSCCCAGTTCTTAATCCACCACACTGTCCATTCATTTAACCCATACCTGATGTTATGTGTGATGATCTTATGAGAGAARGTATCAAAAGCCTTGCTGAAGACAGCATCCAGTGCTCTCCCCTCATCTACCCAGCCAGTTGTGTCAGCACAGAAGGGTTCCAAACTGGTCAAGCGTGATTTCTAACTGAGGAATCCATTCTTATTTGTCTACATATGTAGAACAAACATCCACAATGAGCTGTTCCATCACCTTTCCATGGATTTAGGTGGGGCTGAATAACCTGCAGTTCCCTGGGTCCCTCTGTTCACTCTTTTTGAAGACTGGAGTGCATTATCATTCCTCYAATCCTGAGGCATCTCTCCTGCTCTCCATGACTTCTGAAAGCTGGTATTTCCTTTGTAGACTTAGTGTAAAATTAGGGGGAACAAAGTAAAAGGATATCATATTTATCTTTAAAGTTTTTTTTTTTTCATTTGGTTGGTGGTTTTTTTTTTTGTTTGTTTGTTTGGGTTTTTTTTTATTCATTGATTATTTTGTGGAAAACCTCCAATTTCTCTTCAGGAAGAAATAACCTTGAAAATGTTGCCTTAAATATTTCAAGTAAYGGATTAAAACTTAAAAAAAAATTGGCATGTTCAAAGGAAGCCAGAAAGGAAGAGYACAAAGAAGTTTTCTATCTCAAAAGAGAACTGCAGTACATAGATAAAGCTGTAGGGGWAATTTGACCTTCAAACCCTGGACAGGAAGGTTTCTGAGATAGAAGATACATCACTGAAGTAGGGGAACCTGAGCTCATGACTGAAAGATAAGAAAAAGCAAGTAATTCTACTCAGGGCAGCAATATGGTGTAAGAGACCTATCTAGAAGTAAGCACACTTTGGAAGACATTTTTACCTCCATATTTACACATTTTTGGTCCAAAGGCAAAATGTTAGTACATATTTACAACAGCAATTTGCTGTGAGATTTAATAAACTTCATTGGGAATTAAATTTGTTTAAAAGCAGTAGGTTTTCATAACATATATTCAGACCTCAGAAAGAATCAGTATGTTGATCCAAATTAATCTCAATCTTTTTTTAAAAGCTTGCTAACACATGTCAATTAATAAGCAGAGAGC
The DNA here is from genome assembly GCA_902810485.1 of Alauda arvensis. NCBI lineage: Eukaryota > Metazoa > Chordata > Aves > Passeriformes > Alaudidae > Alauda > Alauda arvensis. The sequence continues at coordinate 22,349 of CADDXX010001114.1, read as the reverse complement.
ATATGATAATTGGCACTTAACACTCTATTATGAATAAGGTTRTTTGCTGTTAATAGAACGTAATGGATTGTAATTCTGTACTTTAATATTACATGCCCAAGCATGCCTCTCACCTCCCTTTCTGTCTTCACAACAAAATACAKAATATTTGACAGTGATAAGTAGACAAATGATTATACTTAGCACATTTAATATGGAATATTAAATACACTGAATGTAGCCACCAGATAAGTGATATTTATGCAGGCATTCCTGTCACTCCTAATATGAAAGTGCTAATTTCGTTTTTGTTTGTTTTCCACCTGCCCTTGTTAAAACTCACAAAATCCAGCAGGTGGTCAGCCATGAGTGGTGTTCCTCAGGACTCAATTTTAAGGCCAATTCCGTTTGATATCTTTGTCAATGATCTGGATGAGGGGATTGAGTACACCTTCAGTTTGCAGAGAACACCAAGTTGGGTAGGAGTATTGACCTTGAGGAAAAGAAGGCTCTGAAGAGGGATCTGGGATTGATTGGCTGAGTCCATCTCTGTTAGGTTCAACAAGGCCAGGTGCTGTGCTTCTGTCACAACAACCACTTGCAGCACTGCAGGCTGGGTGAGACTGGCTGGAAAGCTGCCTGGTGGAAAAGAATCTGGGGGTGCTGCTCTGCAGCTGGATGAACATGATCCAGAAGTGTGCCCYRGTGGCCAAGAAGGCCAATTATATCATGGCTTTTTTCAGCAATAGAATGGCCAGCRGGACCAGGGCAGTGACTGTACTCAACACTGGTGGGGTTACACCTCAAGTTCTTTGTCCAGCTCTGGACCTCTCACTTTGAAGAAAGACATCAAAGTTCTGGAGCATGTCCAGAGAAGAGCAATAGAGCTGGGAAGTTTCTAGACAGCAAGTCATAGGAGAAGTGTCAGAGGGAGCTGGTTGTTAACTTGGAGAAGAGTAGGCTCAGGGGACACTTTCCAGAACTACCTGAAAGGTCAGTCCCTTCTCCCAAATAATAAACAACAGACAAGAGGAAATGGTAACAAGTTGCATCAGGGGAGGTTTAGGTTGGATATTAAAAAAAAAAAAAAATGGGGGAAAGTGTAGGAATACAGTTTTAGACCAGGCAGATATTTTCCTTATAGGGAAAATATGTTTAGTTTTACCATAAGACTTAAAAGGAAAGTGCCTTAGAAAGTTCTCTACATGCCAAACTGCTATTGGTTCAGTGCCAGGACAGGGACCTAGATAGGTTTCTGTATCTGTCTGTCACAATGTAACTGTTCTTTATTGGGCAGTTGCCAAAAGACACTGCCTCAACSATTAGGTATTTAAACCACTGCACAAAGCCTCTCTTGGCTTTTTCAGGGGTGCTTACATGGTGCTTTGCTCTCAGCACCTGTGTCCAGCTTATTTTTATTTGCATTGTACTGTTTGTTATTTTCTCCTTTTATTAAACCCTTTTCTGTTACACAGCACGCCTCGGAGAAGTGGTCTCGCTTTTATTAAGCCAGCTCTGGAGGTGCAGGCACCCTCAGAGAAACTTGATGTAATCTCCACGTGGCTTAATCCACTCTGGCCAAGTGTATTATTATTACATCAGGAAAGGGTTGTCAAGAATTGGAAGAGGCTGTCCAGGAAACTGGTGGAATCATCGCTCCTGGAGATGTGTGGATGTGGACCTAGGGACAAGTGGTGGATTTGACTGTGTTAGGTTAATGGTTGGAGTCAATAGTCATTTCCAATCTAAACACTTCTATGATTCTATTCTGGTGTAAATTAACAGTAAAMACAAATCTTGAAAGCACTGGGATTGAGACTAAGTGATCTCTGCTAATAATGGCTAATTCTTGTGTGACAGTTCAGGAGAAACAAACTTGCTCCTAGGAAACTGTGCATGATCCTGAAGCGTGGTAAGTGAGTAGTAAATTAAGACAAGAGCCTGCTGAGACACTGTTTCTGTCATTTTCTGCTGGGAACTAACTTAYGTCTCTATCGGGGATAAAAATATAGAATGAAAAAGAAAGGATGTTTACACTCTTTGTAGTGTAGTAGACATGCACCATATTTGTTTTACTGCACAGAGCAATAGCAGTTTGTTTTCAAGCCAGTGCTAATTATAATTTGAATAAATTTCTTTGTCATTGCTAGCAGTAAACTTTAAAATACGTTTGCTTGTTTTACTTCACAGCAGTGAATGGTCTTCTTTATTTTTTTTCATTCCTGTTTACTGAAGTGTTTGTCTATCTATCTATCTATCTATCTATCTGTCTATCTATCTATTACTGTCATGCTCTACTAATGTAGTTACAGAAAGTGTATGGAAATATCTAGTAGCAAAAAAGAAATCAATCTACCTTTCTGCAGATAACCTATATGAATTAAAAAACATGAAAAAAAACACCAAGATACTGGAACAGGAGTATATACTGCCCTGTTAGTATAACTAACACAATGAAAATTTCCTCTTCCCTGAATAATTACTTCCATTGATTTAATTTGAAATAATAAAAATTATTGATAGATGTTATTAGAATCAAGAGGAAAGGAAAAGATACAAAGTGTATGCCCTGAATCTTAATGTCACAAGAAATAGAAGTGTCTGTATGATGCAACAGGGCTGGTAAAGTTATATTCTTCATCAAATAGAATTCCTATTTCTGAGGATATCAGTTTAATTATTCAACAGCATAGAGCTGTTGGATACATTATTGTTTGAATCACTTGTGATTCTTTTAAATCTTCTTTTGAAGCTCTTTCTTTTGTACACAACTCACTCCCAACAACAGACAATAGATGAATTACCTTAAGAAAATTTCAGATTATTAATAATATTCAAAGTGTCTACCAAAGGAATAAATGTTTTTCTTCTTATCAAACTTTTTAATAGTTGCATTACCATAGGTCTTAGTATAGTAYAATTTGTAAGGTTTATTAGTAGCAGAGCACCTGTATTTAACTAACCTCATCTACTCCTAGACTTCCAAAAACAAAAAATTTATCACCAGATTATCTGAATTTGTCTGTGTTCTGGAAAGAATATGTGGAATTATGCTGTGGAAATTGCAGAAGACATCCCTCTGTAATGGCAAATTGAGAAAACCTTTTAAAGAATTAGAAAGAGATARTTGTAACATCTAGCTTCATCTGTTGAGATCCTGGTGCCAACAAACTGATAAAACTGTCAGAAAATGGAGCACTCTTACCTTTTWTTATTTATGTTGTAAATTAAACACTGAATAACACTGACATGTAAATTCCCAGATTTATATGGTGATATTTGCATAGTACATACAGTCATAGTGGATAAATGAAACTAAAGAACRCTTGGAAACACTGTATAATCCTCTTGACACTTTGCATTTTAGTTTGGTTGWGTAATTGGGTTTTATTAYAGCAAAAACAAAGAAGGAAATMAAATAAAACCMAACAGAAASAAGAACAAAACCAACCAACCAAYCAACMAAAACCCAGATAAGTGGGTTTCCCCAAGCAGATAATGGTTTCCATTTAATCATTCTAGGGTTGTCTAAATTCTGAACTGCTGGGAAAACTTCATGGATTCAGGTGTGTACACACTGATTAGTACCTGAGTATCTGCCTGAGCTGACCTACAAAATCAACTGCTTAAAAATAATAAAAAATAAATGTTCATTTAAAGTAAAGGAATCTGATCYTTGGAGATATTAGTTACTGTGTTATATGGTGTTGATATTTTTATAATTCTGAGTTAAATTAGGACTTACCAATGAAATGCAAAGGGGAGAGAGTCAGTCACTGTTTCCTCAGTATAGGAAAAGCAAWACTGCTTAGCATTTTTGCACAGATCAAGACTGGACCTTTAAAGGAGTGATGGCAGTGACTGAAATTGTTTGCATCACAGAGCTGTTAYTTGGAAAGTATAAGCTGGTTCCTTTCAGAAGAAATCAAATCAACAGATAAAGTTGGGTAAAGCATCTTGCATTCTCCAGTCAGYAATTGTAGGATTTGTTTGTTGTTTTAATTTTCATTTGACTTTTTTTCTTTAGTTTGGTTTGGTAAGGTTTTTGTTGCTTGTTTTTTGGTCTTGGGGTTTTTCTATTATTTTTATGTACAATCACAGACTCAGACTACGGACAATTTGAAGTAAAAAATAGAAATAAGTCACAGTTTAGTCAGAATGAAAGGTCCTCAGCATTAACTGTTTTCCTGCACAGATTCACTCACTGTGTTACAAATTTATACAGGTTTAGGGAATGGCATTTGTAAGTCAGTGATCTCACATGTTCCTCAGTATACAGAAATATACATTAAAATGGTGTACATTCTGGTTAACATGGTTGTCCACCACATTTCATATCCCTGAAGTATGATGCAAAGGTGGAGTTCCTTTTGCATTATGAAGTGTGTTTGGAATTCTGTTTCTTGAAATCAGTGAGCTTAATTGAATTATCATGGTTTTATTCCTCTTCATGTTTACTCCTATATTCCTTCATGCTTTTATGCCACAATAGAATAAAGGCATGGTGTGTGTCATTGATGTGATTTATGTGGCTTCAGGAGGGGCATGTCATATCCTTACATTTTCACTTTCTAACCATGACTCTCTCCATTTATTTTCTAGAACACTGTGCATATTTCCAAATTTAACAAATTTTCTAATGTAAACATGACCCAATAACCTATTGCATTGAATGCAACAGAAGAAAATGTGTGGTGTCTTACTGTGCAGCACAAGTGAATTAAAACCTAATTAAAAATAGTATGTGTGTGTGCATCCATGCATGTGTATGTAGTTAAATAATGAATTASAATAAGAGTAAAAACAAGTATCTCAGCTATTTTTTGCTATTTTTAATGCTAAATATCTTCTTATTTAATTAATAATGTAGATGATTTTTTCTGCTTGCTTAAAAAAAAAAACAACTTCAGAGCTTAACAGAAAGCCACATGTAAACCCCAAATTTATTTTATAAATTTTTTAAAAATTTRTTTTATTGAAGTCAGTGGAAGAAWTTATATTTAATTTTCACAATTTCTCATAAGAATAAATATCTTTAATTACAGGACAAAAAATCCCAATTAAAAAACCTAGGGTTAAAATTAATTCTTTTTACTCCATTCACGTTGCTATAAGCTTCCACATATTTCATCTTTTGTTTATCCTTTGATTGATGTAAGAATATGAAGCTCTATTATAAAAAATACACCAATTTTYAAATTAATCAATCCATTTCCTTGTAATCTACCTTTCCATTATAGTTAAATTAGGGTCAAATAATGAACAAGTCTCTTCTTTCCAAAACCATTTTGAAAACAAATTTTAGGTCCCTTTTTAGGGGCTGAAAATGGAATTATAGATCTCTACATAATGGTGATGCATTTGAAAATAGTAATTATGATCTGTAGCTTTCCAGATCTTTTGGGAAAGTGAGAAAAGCAATAGGAGATATGCCTAGGGAGCATTAAAATAATTAAATCTTCTTAGTGTAATAGCATGATAGATTGAAAAGTATCAAACACAAAAAAAATGCCTTCCCTAAATACTTTTTAAAAATTCATACAAAGCTTGAGGGAACAGAAACAACATCTTGCCCAACCATGGAGCATTATGAGAAGGGTTAAGAAATTACCTCCTTTTTTCCTAAAATCTAATTGGATCTTAAAGAGCTACCTCATTGAAGTGCATCATAGAAACCTAATACAATGACAAGTCTTCAACTGAAAACAATTTGCATTTACTTGTCTTGGATTAGAAAAGAAAAAACAAAAAGAAATAAAAGTTTTCTCAGACCAAATTTTGTACGTGGAAACACAGATGGAAGCATGTCAGAATCTGGAGAATATAAAATAACTAAGAAACATGTATATTCATAAAAATTACAGTTCTAGGAGAACTAGGCAAACCCTGCAACTGTTTTAAAGGAATGTGGTCAGCATAGCAGTGGGTATCCTACTTAGTTTTGCTAACAATTGTATCTCTTACAAGCTCATACATTYGGGATACCTTTTCTCCACAAGTCCCAAATAGACAGATGAAAACAGCAGCTTTATTTTTACAAGAAAAAAAACCCCAATGTTGTGCGGGTTTTTGTTTTGTTGGTTTTTTTTGTTTGTTTGTTTGTTTGTTTTTTAAGGAATAAAGTGTTTTTTCATGGCACTCTCAGAATAAAGGAATTTTCTGGCATTTGTCAGATTAGCTTGGATGATAAACCTAACTTTAAGACAAAATCTTCTTCCTAAGGTGTCAAAATCAATGAAAAGCTCCAACTGTGTTGAATCTGGAAGGAAATAACTGGTACATGAGGTAAGAAACTACATAATATGTTTTGCTTTCTATCTGCRGCTCCTGGGTCAGCACTAGTCAATACTTAAACACAACCTGTCCACCTGTATCCTGTACAGGAGAGGAAGCTGTTAAATGTCTCAAGCATAAGACTTGCTAAGGGATTAGTGCCAGAAAGCCTACCCTTCCTAGCTGATAAAATGCATTGGTGGATGGGATTTTCCACTTGATACACTGAAATTTCACCATACATATCTAAGTATTAACTGCATTGGAATGAAGAAAACACAATTATTTCATGGTCAAGCACTGTTTAAAGATATCATAATACCTCTCCCCTAATTTTTTCTCTTCCATT
>CADDXX010001114.1:0-10858 GCA_902810485.1 Alauda arvensis | reverse complement strand
AATTATGTCTCTGGTAAATCACTGAAGAAAATATTTAAAGAAAACAGACATGAGATCAGTGACACAGTCATAAATTTATTTGTTGACATTTCAGCATGTGAAGAAAGCAGTCATGCCTTCTCTCTGCAAAGAGAAGATGAGCTGGGGACACTTCTGTCTGCATTGTCACATGGAGTATTGACATTTCAGTACCTACTGTCCACTGTTCTTGAAATATTAGAGTCTATGAAATGCAGTATGCTAAAAGAAATAGGTAAGCATGTCTGAATTCATATCATGTTGGTCTCCAAATTAATTGAGTCAGACAATATAAACCCATTCTCCAACCAGAACAGTGGTCTCACTCCTATCTCTGCTGTGGCAGGTGAAGTAGAAGAGATGAAGCTGTAAATTCAGGGGAAACCAAAGCAACTCTGAACTTTCATTAAATGAGAAATTGCAGGAGACTGTGGATAAAGTGTTGGAGGCCAAAGACAGTAAAGAAAATTTTAATATACATCACTTTCTGGTTGCCTATAAAAGCTTTTTTTTTTTTAGTAATTTTTGTTGCTGTTCCAGAGTGCAAAAGAAATCTGWTGTGGCAGAGGAACCAAAGGATAARCTATTCCCTATRATGAGAGGTATCTGCTCCCACACAAGACAAAAAATTCCATCTTTTAAACAGGAAAAACTTTTTGCAAGGGAGAGGGCACAGATAGACTGGATTTCTAATGTCTTTTTAGATTCTTTGGATGAACTTTCATATTGGAATTAAAGGAGTCTTGATTGATCAAGACATTTAAAAAAATACTGCCGGTAACAGTTTATTTGAGCTTAGAGTAAACATTGGTGGATCAGTTGATTTTTTCACTCCTAACCACTACAATGTTTATACCTTCATATCAGTGGCAACAGTTCTGAAGTTGTTCTTCTTAGTAAAAAACCCAAAATTCTGATTAACGGAAGTAAACTTAACACTCAGAAGTACTTTATAARCTATTGAACTGACTTGGAGGTCCCATTGCCAAATAAGAAAGATTTATTGGAATTAAATTAATACATTAGTCATTCCTTATAATTTGTTTTGTTCTTATCTGGTAGAATATAGACTGGGCCCCTGGAGAAACAAATCCAGTCATCAGTGTGATGAGATTAGAAAATTCTGTTATTTCAGAGTGAGTTTGTCTTGTGTATGTTGTGGTTCCATGTTCTGTGTCCTGTATTATACAAAAATTCAGAATTTCTAACCAGAAATTGTGGTTTTGGCACTTGAAAAAGCTAATGATTAGGATTCRTGTATAAAACACTTGTCTAATACATCCAATAAGCATCAAAGCATTCAGTGGAAAACTTTGTAACCAGTTTCCTGATGATATCTTGAATTTTATCATGTCATGTCTTTCTCATACTGGAGCTTTCACTCTTCAAAATAGCTCTGTCATAGCAAAATGAGCTATACATAGCTGCTGTGGTCTGCGTTTTCCAGGTACTTGTGGTGAGAAAGGTCTTTTTCCAACTTTTTTTTTTYCTGATATTTAGGTTAGAATTTTTTGATAGTGCTGAAATAAGTGGGAATTCTGAGCCATGAAAGAGAACAAAATCCATACATSTGTAAAGCTGAAGTCTAATTGTGCTAAAGAATCTTTTATTTCCAGTCTTCTCAATGAAGCTTTTAAATAGGATATTTGTCACAGTGCACTTAAAACAGAAATTAGCAGTTCTTTTTAATTGTTTTCCACCTGAAATGTATTAACATTCTTATTTATTTTTTGCATCTCTGCTTTTTCTATTTTGTTGCAGAGTTTACAGGCAAGGAGACATCCTGTACTCAGATTAAGTGTTATAAATTTGTTCCGATTCCCTGAAAAGTTTTCCTTCTGTTTGTTTTTCTTTTCTCTTTATCAGTAGTCAGCATCTATCCCCTTGAACTTGCCAACTGCACTGCTGCCTCATCACACTAAAAAATATTTCCAGTGCCTCTGAAAATTTGATAGTAGCAGTTTTTGGCAACCATTATAGGGTTAGCAAAGTCTGCAGACCTCAAAAAAAATCTTTCAGTGGTTAGTGTTTCATAAAGTTCCTTCCACTTAGATTTTTCTTTGTTATCAGAAAATCTTCAGATGTTAAAAATCAAAGTATTAGTGAAGCATAACTTAAGGGCACTTCATCTGTTGTTAATATCTACATGTATCAAGAAAACTTAAGAAACTCACTGAAATTATGGACTGATTAATTATTGTATTGAATAGGTCAGTAATTGTTATTCAAATGCTATTATGTGATTTTATTATTTTCTAAAACTGTTTTTCATCCCCAAATAGATTAAATCAATATAGTTCCTTAAGATAAAGTGCAATTAGAATGATCTTATACCACTCTTACCCTAAAAGACTCACAAGAAATAAGAACATTATCACTGAGTCATCTGGACATTTCTGTCTAAAGATATTTAAATCCATCTAGTGTTTTATTTTCCAATCTTGAACATTTTTATATATAACAAATCATTGATAAGAAATATTTTCAGAGTTAAAAAAAACTTTAGATTAATGAGTGGTCTTTCCTGAGGGTTTTTTTTTTTCTCTCCTTGTTGAGAAAGCATTCCAGAATAATTTAACCTGTATTTTATACATATCACGGTATTATTAACTGTATTAATGAGGTAACTGGCAGCACATCAGAAAAAAAAAAAAAAGATTTTGAAAAAATTATTTTCTCCATGACCAGGTTTCATTCAATCTTAGAAGTGACTTAAGTCCTATGACCCTTAGGTCATAACAGGTTTTATTCAGGAGGTGCTTTATAAGCACACAGGAGTGAATGTCAATCATTGCAGCGGGGTAATGCCAAATCTCTTAGCTCCTCTGATGTCTTGATCTCACTAGAACTCAGCTTAGTCYTAGGCCCCAGTTTCTGGTCACTCACATACWTTGTTAATTTTCCCAGGTTTTCCTTCCCGTTTCAAAAATCTTTAACAATTCTGGGAATAATTGCATAAGAAAGATTTCCCTATAGTCAAAATGGGTAAATCCATACTAATTTAATATTTTCATCCCATATAGTTCTTCAGCATAATTCAAGCAACAGTTGTACACTAGAAAACTCCCAGGCAGCTTCATCCCAGGTTCTCATCCCAGGTTCTCATCCCAGGTGGACAAAAGCAGAACACTGTAGGTATAAAACTATTCTTTGGGGTTTGCAGTGGAGCTCAAGGATCATTCTCTTGGAGGAGATAACTTTGTCCAAGCAAATGTAAACATACAGCACTGATGACAATGCAATACACAGCTGATCCCAAAGAGTAGATTCTAYCACATTTCTCTGTACATGTTTACCAAGTTTCTTCTATATCAATTTTCCCTGCTTAATATAGAGTTTTTAGGTGGCTAATGATATCTTCTAGRATCTCAAAATTCCTTTTAACACTGTTATACATCCTATGTGCTCGGTTCATGCTTTTATCTCTCTTAAATTAGTATAGAGTATTATAYATAGGAATAAAAATGAATTTTTATATAATATTATATTTTACATTTCGTAACTATGTAATATCAGAGGCTTATGATATATACCTTGACTACTCTTGTCAAAGCAGTATGGATTTTCTGCTCAAGAGTTTCTTATCTAGCTGCCTGTAAATCACAAAGTTCAAATTACTTAATGAGTGGTCTTACAAGCTAAAATAATTGCTTTTCATATTCTTCAAACCTATATAACATTCSTTAATTCTGTATGCAGTCTAGTAGCAAATAGAAAATCACTGAAGGATTTCCACAGGTCAGTGTGTGTTTGGCTTGATTTGTATTTGAAAATTTTATTTCATGTACCTAACTTTGATTTTGACTTTTATGATACCTTTCAATTTGCATAACATCAAATTTCCATCTAGTTTTTAAAGCTGAACAGGAACTGCCAGTACTGCTTACCAGTCAAATAACACATACTTAATTTAATCACTTTTTGGCTTTGTCTTTAAAATTCACCAAMAAACCTTGCTGTTTACTCTAAATTCTGTTAGTTCAAATTGTCATTTCTGTGGAATCTAATTCAAATAACATGCCCTAGAAAGGTCCAGAGTAATTTCCTCCACTGACATCCCCCTCGGAAACTGTAATTTTAATAATTATCTCCATATTWGCTGCTGGCTCTTTTTTAATGATTCATTCTTTACAAAGATCAGAGACTTCACATATCTTTTAAAATTACTGGGGTTTAACACAAATTAAAAATTAAGAATTTCATATGCACTTCCAAAATTCCTCCACAGAAGTAAACAGGCTGGACTTATATCCAGTGATATGAAACCAATGCCTTTATATTTTCTCATATATTCTAACATCTATGCAAGAAAATGAAGGGTAAGGAGTTTCTGGAGCAGGTCCAGTACAGGGCAACAATGATGATTAAGGCAATGGAGCACCTCCCAGGGAAGGCTGAGGGAGCTGGGACTCTTCAGCTTTGAGAAGACACACTTGAGACGGGATCTCATCAATGTCTAAAAATACCTGAAAAGAAGCTGTCAATAAGCTCTGCTCAATGGGCAGAAACTGATGCACAGGAAATTCCACCTGAATATGAGGAAGRACTTTTCCTGAGCAGTGACCAARCACTGGAACACATTGCCCAGAGGGAYTGTGGAATCTCCCTCACTGGAGACATTTAAGAATCATCTGGACACAACCCTATRCTTAACACTCTGGGRTGACCCTGCTGGAGCAAGGTGGTTGGACAAGATGATCCTCTGTGGTCAACCCGACCTGACCTATTCAGGGATATGATATGTTCAAAACTCACCTCTCAGGAGATGGACACGGAATATAGTGGAAAATTTAGTACAAGGGGAAAAGTTTGTCTTGGGAGCTTTGTTTGGAAATGTTAGGGAAAGTTTTGAGTTATTACATGATTGTAATTTTTTTCTCTTTGATCTCAGTTATGAGTTGAGATAACAAGAAGCTTGAAGTGAATTTGATTTTCCCTCATATGGACCTTATTTATCCTCTGTGGAAACTGTGGTTATCAAAAATTATTTAAGAAAAACTATTTAACTATTTCTTATGTTGCTTCTGTCTTGGTGGGAGGGAAGATAAAAAAATCTATTTTAATTTTTGTTCAAGACATTAATGAATTTTTTCTGTGATCTCTGACACCAAAGGTAATCTCAGCATATCTGATATCTCTAAAACTCACTCTCTCTGTAATACATTACCTCCCACTGAAATTGTTCTTAAATGAATGACACTTTGGTTAGAATTGTAAAACTATGTATTGTTTGCAATGGAATATATTAGATTTTTCTTTCCCAGAAATTTTAGTTGCAATTCTCCTAGCATACAAATAAATACCTAAGGAAATTAGGTCTGTATATCAAAGTGTAGACTTTGTCAGATTTTCAGGATAAATGCTTTAGTTCACTTCATCTTTTGTATCTCAGAGTAGTGAGCTCCATCCATGATAAAAAGATTCCAAACATTCTAGTTATTCTSTTGAACTATTCTGAAAATATTTCAGATTTACTGTGCTATGTTGAAAATCCTTTTTTGTTAATACAGCTTTTTTTGTCAGCCTCCACACATGCTACTTGYTCCAGGTGCCCACAGTGGAGCAGAAGAAGGACCCCTCTCYCTGAGCAGCAGCAGAAACAACCTGTGGTGAACTGACCATAACCCCCATTCCTCATCTTCCTGTGCTGTGAGGGGCAGGGGGTGGAGAGGAGATAGAGCTGGGAGGGAGGAAGAGGTGGAGGAGCAGTTGTTTTTAAGGTCTTATTTTATTTCTCATTATCCTACTCTGATTTAGTTACTTATAAATTCAATTTATGTCTCTAATTTTGGTCTGGTTTGCCTGTGATGGTATTTGGTGAGAGATCTCTTTCTGTCCTTGTCGTAGCCCATGCATTCTTCCTTGCATTTTCTTCCCCTTTCCAGCTGCACAGGGGAGTGAGAGAGCAGCTTTGGTGCATCTGGCATCCAATACATATCTCTAAACTAGAGATAGCCAACACCCTGCAAAAAGAATTGAGAAACTTCTGATGAATCAAAGAAGAATATTCARGAACTTGAATATTATGCTTAAAGAGTTGTAATGTCCTGGGAATATAGTGTCTGACACTTAGACTATTAAGAAGTAATACACCRAAGTTAGCAGAACTGTAAATTTTCAGTTTGGCATGCAAAATTCTACTTCTCACTCTACTGTCTATTGTCTTTAGACATAGCTTCCCTTTTGAGCTAGCATTTTCACATCAGAACAGTTAACTTAGGAACAGATGCAAAAATGCGCATTTGTCTGTTCAGTGATCACTCAAAGACAAATATAAAATTTTGGATATGAGAGAAGGTGCTAACTGGCTAATTGTGATTCAGATTATGGTTTTGGGACTTTTAGAATTGTTAAGCAAGTAATTGACTTTGTATTGTATATTATCGCTTTTATCATCAGTACATCAAAGAGACTGATAAATTTYTCAGCTGTCTCTGTAATATTTCAAGCATGTCTTTAGTAGAAGAAAATATTAATGTTTTTTATTTTGCTTATCCTAGTTCTTAATTTCAATCCTTATCACTTTAAAACCTCATAATCCAGAGATCAAAAATGAACAACTAAAAGTTATATTCAGCAATAATTGTGTAAAATTAAAACAGGCACACTTCTGCTGTTTTACCTGTTGCTTGTCATACATTCAATGAATATACTGATGGTGCAATTACTGATGTGGTGAAATCTAAAGACAGAAAAAAAACATACCTAGTTTACCCTATGAATAGCTAATCAGATTCTAACGTGATCAGTCAGAACTTCAAATCTGCACATGTCCTCCTTTATTTCTGTGTTATATCGGGCTTTAATTTTGTGTTGTTATTTGCACAGGAAATGAACAGTAGTTTAAGAGGAAATTACTTTCCCCTTCAGTCCCTGTAAATATTRTATAATTCACTTTATTGTTAAAAACAGCTTGCATACAACAATAACCTTAGAGCTAACTTGTTATGTAAGTCAAGCAAGAATACATTGACCCTAACTCTTGCTTTCAAACAATAACATGCCTTTATAAATAMAATATGTGAAGAACCTTGTACATCAGATCTTCTGCTGCAGGAAGATGGATGATGTTACAGACTTGTCTMAAAGCTGCAAGTAAGCCAGTTCAGGACAWCCCCAGTAAACTTCCTAACCCTCTATGACTYGAATTTGGAGATTAAAGTGGCAGAGAGCATATTTCATGTTGTGCCTCACTATCCCTTTTCACACAGTTTACCCTAAGTAAATTSTGTTAGTAGCTAAGCATATATACTTGTGTTATTCTATTTTCATGTATTTTTCCATAGGCTAAGGACCACATCACTGGTACCATTTTGACTTTACCTCTTCATGACATCCTAATTGAGGTTCTCAGTCTAACCTCCACTCATACATAACTCATTCTGGTTGACATGAACTGAGTTATGGACCTTTCATTTAATAAACCTCTGTTAAGAAAGAGGTTCTAAGAGATCACTTTACTTTTTTTTTTTTGTTGAGCCTGGAGTAATAACCAATTGTACAAAAATATGTGCAGAGAAACTTAATTGGCAGAAGGAGAAAAAATTAAGATAATTCACTTGGTATGTTGACTTTTTTATCTGGAAAAGATAGCCATAAAGTCAGGTGGACAGATTGCCTTTGTGAGGGAGGTCATAGAGTTTAATTCAGCAATTTCTACATCAAGACAATAATGACTATGAGATTTACCACAGTTCCTGTTACTGTCAGAAGCAGAGGATTCTTTTTGAAAGATTATGTGCASAGATCACAAAACCCCAGTGTTTAAGTAACGTCTGCATTTTAATTAAAACTAATACTCTGAGATATATGTCACATAATCTGTTACAGATTATRCTGTTTCCCACCTTTATTAGGTAACTATTCTTATTTATGTGACTATTTATCTCCAGTCTACTAATTTCATAATTTCTTCATATTCATAAACGTAAGAGTGCAGGTTTTTCCAGGAACAATGACACAAATTTCTCTGTCCTGCACAAGAAGACAAGTATCTTACTCTTTAATAGTTATGAAATTTGTCATGAAATTATGACTTTCTGAGTATCAGCGTTTGCTGTCCTAATCTATGAACTTTGGCCAATGGGGCCTTGTTTTCTAGAAAAGAGAAGTGCCAGCACYGTAAACATCTAAAGATGGCTCATTCTCTTATAGCCAAACTACAGACAACTGCTATCCTCACTATATAAGTCAGGGGAATTATCCTGAATTACTGTGTTATTGAGAAAGCAGTGTCAGTGGAAATTCTCTAACCCCGCTTTCAAAGAGCAACTTCYCTCACTACCAGCAGGGAAACGGAAAACRGAGAGCACTCYGCCTCACCCTAGGGCTTTCCCTATCACTTCCTGACCGAGATGTTAAACAAAATACTTTTTATTCAGTTACTCAYGKGCCTCTGTCAGGTCTACAGAACACAGAATTCTTGGGCTCTGGTACTTTCTAAGCCACAGCTGGACCTGCTATTGCAGGCAGGAGCTGAGTGTTCCTCTGGTCCAGGAGGGGTTCACTGTCCCACCTAGGTCGCCAGAAACTGATGCCTTGGGAAGGCTGACCTGAAACAGAGACTGGACAGAACTAGAGAATAAAGCAGATATTTATTGAAAGGCCCCAGGATACCCCTGGGACACCAGAACCTGACCAGGTGGACCCTGAATAGTCACCTGCGCCCCCAGTCATGAGGCCATATCCTCTTGTAAGTTTGAGTCCATTTCCATATTGGGGTTTAATTGTCCAATTACAGCTCCAGGCTGTGAAGTCTCATCCTTCTTGTTTCTCTCTTCAGTCCATCGTTGTTTATGCTTTTGGGCCAGAAAGTTGTCCTTGGTTTCCAGCAGGAAAGGATTTGTTTTGTCTACCTACTACAACTTAATATGAAGCTTAAAACTACACCCAAAACAGCATGGAATCTGGAAAACATAAAAGCTAAAACTAAAGGCACCAAATGATATTGTCATTATTAAAATAGATTTCTTTTTTTAAGGAGTATTAAGATCATCGTTTTTAACATTCACAGAAACAGTTTTGCTATAGCTGGTAAGAAGCACTGCATGATCAGAGGAAAGCGTGGAAAAGGCAAACAAGATCAATTATATATTTATTACACAGAAACTGAAAATGTCACATTTTGCACAGGTTTCCCCCTTTCCTGTGGAATCCATTTTCATGATCCCCCTGCTGTATTGACTAAATTTCCATTGATCACAATGTTATCTGAGACAAATAACTTGCACAGAAATGACATTCCAGACACCTCACAACAGGCAGGGTGAAATCTATCCAGACCATACATTCTCAGTCACTCTGAGTGGCACTTGTATAACTGGTTCTTTCCACCTACTTGAGAAACTAAATACCCAGATGATCCATTTACCCTAGGTGGTTATGCTTCTTTTCTCTGCTCTTCTTCAAAGAGTTTCTCCCCACCTCTGCCTGTGCAGCTCATAGATGACCAACCTAACCTGGTGGACAGTTTCTGTGAAAGCCAGCCATCTCCTGCACAAAGGATGGGGTAACTGCCTGAAGGCTGTGAAACAGCTAGGCAGTTCCCAATCCACACTGATGTGTAGGACCATCCTTCCTGACCACAGGGCTTCACATTTGTTTCTGTCAAAATCACTTGTTTTCCAGTGACTCAATCTTTCAGTATTTTGGAACCCCTCTGAATGGAAACCCTTCCTTCCACTAAGAACCACTCTCCAATATGGTGTTGTCCTTTTATTTATGATAATGATCTGAAGTGGAATGTCAAGTGTAACTAGAAGCCAGTTAGATTTCAAAGTGCTTTCCCCATTAGGCTATTGAACCTAATGGATAAATAATTTTTATCTGATTTGTTATCAACTCAGCCTGTTCTTGTCTCAACACTTTGATTTCCACAGTGCTGTTGGAGATCCTTTACAAAAATGTTGCTAGAGTCAAGGTAAACATAYRCRGTCATCCAGAGAGCCAGTCACTTCCCATATCCTTCCTGGTTTTGGGAGTAGCTTCTAGGAGAACATGCTCCATAATCTGATGCAAGCCTGAACAACAGTAGTTCCCTGCAACCTTCTTGACTTTTAAAATAGGAATAGCATAAGTTAAACAAATTTTCAATTGAGTGCTCTAATCTGTTGCTAGACATTTCTGAACCTAATTGCCCATTAGATGTGAATAATAATTTCCCATATAATTTTATGGTTTAGTTTGTTTTCTGAAGTGGATATATTTCTCTAAAATCTAAAATATCCCATGGAAATAGGATAATTTAAATGAATTTTTCCAGCTATAAAAAAGCCAAGTAAAATATTTTGTTTTGGATGAAGTCAACATTAAAGAATGTGTACTGCATTTCATCACAAAGCTAAAGTTTCTGAAACCATCTTCCTGTTTTTTTGTTGCAACTGCAACATACTTTAGGATTCTTCTGAACTGAAAAATTTTGGGAGTGTACAATGCAGACTAAAGCCCAGAAAGGTATGGAATTCCCTCTCAGTATGAAACAAACAATGGATTCTAATTTCATATGATAAAAGTTTTTGCAGATAATTTTTGGAGTATTTTTCCCAGGGTGGAAGGAAAATGATAATTTGGATAATCTTTTTTTTTTTTTAATTTACATTACTAAAGTGGAGATTTTTCAGCTAACAGAAAAATATTCTTTTTCATCATTGTTTTTGATGGTTATAGCATATTTTGGACATTTTCTTACTTCCGTGTCCTGTACTCTGAAAACTGGAGTTTACTAGTAATGCGCCCTTCTTTTTGTGTAAGCAAAAATAAATCAGGTAGAGCTTGGGCAGAAGAGAATATGCACTGCATTTAGAGATGAAGAAATGCACAGCCTAAAATGCCTACCATAATA